>JBCJKH010046758.1:0-15801 GCA_039877255.1 Loriculus beryllinus | reverse complement strand
CTGTGCCAGCGCCTCAGCACCCTCACAGGGAAGAGCTTCTGCCTAAGAGCTCAGCTCAGTCTCTCCTCTGTCAGGTTAAAGCCATTCCCCCTTGGCCTGTCCCTACAGGCCCTTGTAAAAAGCTTCACCTGTAATTCACATGGAGGGTAAGTTTTGCAGAAACGTGCAAGTCTTTTGGAAAAAATTAGTCACAACTTTAGCAGCTGAGAGAAACTTCTGCACCCAGAGATGGTGACAGCAAACTCCAGAAGGGCTCTGTGGTACATGGGAGCCAAGCAAGGGAGAAAAGCAGGCAGAGGAGGTTCCCACAGCAGAATTTAAGAGACTTATACCTAGCAAGAAGAATTTTTGCTAGCTGCTCTTGGCAGTGAAGGGAGGGAAGGGACCATTGCTGCTAACTCTCATTAAGAAACAACAAAGCAGTAGCTGTGCACAGAGCTGTGTGAACTCGTGCACAGTATACTGGGTGGAAGATTTTTACAGATACTTCACAATGAAAACAACAGAAAAATACGTAATTTCAGGTTATTATTTCTGTAAGATGTCACTTTTGACCTGGGAGCTTTAGTTACCCTCTACATTGGGTACTAGCATCCACTAGCAACGGACAACATATGAAACACTCAGTTTAGCTCCACCGTAATGAACTGATACTACACATAACTCTTGACAAGAGCTGCAGTCACAATTGATTTCATGAAATAAACAGCTTCAGAACAAGTCCTGTCTTGGCCTTACAAACCCCAAAATTCAAGTCTCCTTACACTATTCCCAACTGCTATATCCACAGCAGCTACAAGTACAAAGCAGCCTCAACCAATCAGTCCAGCCATTAAACACAAACCTGCCAGCTGAGCAGCAAGAGTGAGTGTGAGGCTGGGAACAACCCTGGATTAGAGCTGCAGAGGAGAAAATAAAGCCATGATGGCTTTAATCTCCCTTAGAGACGTTTATAGAACCAGAGAAGATGGCAGGAGGTAATTCAGGGCTCTGGGGAGCTCACATGGTGCTTTACTCCTGACCTGGCTTGTCTTCCTTTCTATCTGTTTGCAAAATGCTCCTCAGGTTGAGCTCTAACAGACGCACAAGCACAGGCACACTGGCTGGCTGAGATCTCTTCTTGCTGAAGGTATGAATACTGGGCAAGAAAATCCTCTCACCCTCCTCTGCACTCTGCACAGGGGAAAGCGCTGCTCTCCACAAATGCTGCTGCTCAAGTGGCAATGGCAGTTTCAATTCACACAGTAAAGCCTCTCTGCACACTGAAAGAGACAGACTCTGGTGAAAATAAGTTTTTTTGTAAGATTGACAAGAAAATGAATGCATTTAATGAATGCAAAGTAAGATGATGTTGTTAAATTCCCCACATGAAACAATATGCACAGTACGTGATTGTGTTCTCAAGACATGCCCTGTGCAGGTCTCCTATTATTTCTACTGGAACAATTAGCACTGATACTGGAGCCATCATGGCATTCACGAGCTGGATCTCTGTAGCAAACCGAAAGGCTCTACCATTTATTATTCCTGCAGACTCTTAAAACTGCTCAGTAAGTTCAGCTGAACTATGACTCAGTTTTCATTCCTACATCCCTCACAGAAACAATCAAGCACATTTTAGCCACACCTCATTTTCCTGCGCTCCATGTTCTGCAGTGCCTTTAATCTTTAATTGGGCTTTTAACTTTCTCTTCCTTCCTGCATAATTTTATTGCAATAAGAGGGTTTCTTCCCCCCCCATGGCTCTTTTCCAGCAGTATTTTCTACAAATAACAGAAATGCCAATACCTTTCTTCCACTATAGTGGAGTCACCTCAGAGGCTACACATTTAACTTTCAATTATAATTTAAGACTGTATAAGGTTTTAGATTTTTCTCTGAGATATTAATTCAACATTGAAACCCTTTAATCACTTGCAAATATCTAGCAATCTCTTTTACGGATTTTGAGAAATTTACCAAGCAATCTGCTTTGTAAATTTTCAGGTTTGCTCTTGAAACATTTTTCAGGATAACAGTATCATTTCAGAAACAGTAAAAAGGCAAGTAAAATCCTGACACAGGTGCACTGAATATGAGACAGAAAGAAGCAGCAGTTAAACTTGCCCCATTTGGAGCACCAAAAGAGGTATTTTCCTGGTATAATCTCCATCTCCTTGCAGGGTCTGGCTGGAACCACTCCGCTAAAGCTCTCTTTACAAACCCTTTTAATTACAGCCATGGGCTGTACCCCCATCACATTGCCGTGCCTCAGCTCTCACTACTCTCTTGCCTCAAGATGCCATCCTGGTCCTAGTTCTCCACCCAAGCGCACAGAATCATAGAATGCCAACACACAAACCCCTCCCCCCTCCTCCCCAACAATGCAAGAATAAGGGTTTTAGCAATAACAGCTAACAGATGTTAAGGAAAACATTCACAGATTTCTCAACAATAAATTATGAAGCAAAAGAAGGTACGGGCTCAATTTTATTCCCACTATGTACATCATGTTTAACGTGATTCCTAGATTTGCTATGGCTCTTCTGGCTTAATTCAGAGGAAACTGAAAGATTAAGTCTTCTACAAATAAGGCTTAGTCTACTTCAGGCCCATCGAATTTGCAACCTAAGAGTAATGAAAGAACAGAAAACTAGAAATCAATCATTTAGAGAAGAAAGAGACATGAACACAGCAATATTAACACTTCATATTACACTATTCTCAGACAGCATTTCAGGTAAAGGTAGTACAGTATATCCTGTCCTACTGGTGAAGAGATTGAATGACTACATTTGTGAGCCTGGACAAAACGGCTCTTCACTCTCCTTGCCTCTGAAGCACCTTTTAGCTACTCCTGCATCAGAAGCCGTCTCACCTGAGGTTCTTCCTCTGCAATACAAGGTCTGAAGGGCTGAGAGCAAAAAAAAGTCCCAGATCCACAGAGGAGAGAACGGCTATAGCAGTGGGATGAGGAAGAAAGGTTTCACTGCCAGGGCCATCCCCAAGGAAAGCATGCGCTCCAACTGACAACATGGCTTAGCACACACTGTCACTGCTGCTCATCCTGCCTGGCACAAGTGAGTTCTCACTGGTCAGCAGGCAGGCTTTATTTTTTTTCCAGTAAGCATTTCATACAGCACCCAGGGAAGAGCCTTACCAGTTACTAAAGGCAGCAGAGATTGGACTGACCTTGCTTAGAAATATGAGCACATCCACAAGCACAGGAAAGCAGTGCAAGGAATCAGAGAACAGGCACTTCAGGTATATTTATAGTACTCCTGGGAACAACCACCTCCAGACAATGAGACAGCAGAAGCCAGCACCTCATGTTCAGCGTGATACTCTGCTCTGGTCCTCATCTACAGTTCATGGACCATGCTATATGGCTATGAATGGCCCAGCACCCCTGGGCCAGCTACGGTACCCTCTCCTGCCCTAACCCAATCCATCACACAGCAAACCCCCTTCCACTGCACTAGACCTGCTAGAAACTCATACCAGGGCAGAAGAGAGAACACAAACTGAATAAAGTGGGTTTGGTTTTTGAGTTGTTGGAAGGTTGGTTTTTTTTCTTTCATTAACCAAACTCACAGAGGCAGTTACACTTTAAAACCAAGCACCTATTATTGAGTGAATGCAGCTCAGTAAATAAACATCCATAGGCATTTCACATTTTCTATTTCCTTCAGAGAAAGGGGGGTATAAACATGGCCCTGCTGAAGCTCTGGGAATATTCTCAGCCATTTGAAGAGCACCAAGATTTCACTCCAACCTTTAAGTATCCTAAAATCAAACAAGCAGAGAGGACACTAACTTGAAAGTAATCTTCCCATCTGAACATTTTATGCCTGCAGGACTTACAAAAAGCACCAAAACCAGTTACAACAGAAAAAGAATCCCTCTGATTTACTCTTGTTCCTTGTGTCTTTCATTTCAGTTTGTGCTCAGCCAATCCTACTGAAATGCTGCACAAATCCTCGGTACAAAAAGGAAGGTCTACGTCTCTGTGGGTGCTGATTAAAGTCAGCCAGTCATCATAGGGGAAAAGAATATTCACATGAATCAAATGCATACTTCTGGTCTCAAAAAATATTACAAATTCCTATTACTTAGGGAAAGCAGATGCTGCAGGTATTATTCTTGCTTCATTATAAACTTAAATATTTAACAGCATAAGAGTGGACCAAAAAAAACGCCAACAAAACAAACCCAAACAGCCTTATGGTCTTTTTTAAGACATCTTAACTGAGATACACTATTTACAAAAAAATCTGCCATTAATTAAAGTGCCCAGCGTACGAAGTTTAAAACCTAAAATGTACATCTGCTGACTGCATTCTTTCATATGGTGCTGGTGAAGCATCACGGGCTCAACTCATCACCAGAAGCTGCCCCTGATTTTAAGGTGTTTCTCAGTTCCAGAGCAAGGTCCTGTTTTCACTGCACAGAGCTCAGTTCAGACCAACATTTCAGTGATCTCACTGCTTCCTGATTCATCTTTGGGAAGCTCTAGTAAAGACATTTAGAAAAGAGAAACGAAATAATTCCACTGAGGGTTAAGAAAAAGTATTTTGCATTCCATTATGACAAAGTAAATGGGTGTACAAGAACAACAACTAGCCCACACTTCCAATAGCAAGGCTGACTCCAGTTAATGAAATTAACTCAATTTTCAATTTTTTTTATCATTTTCACATTTTTTTCCAAAGACTCTAGACTTGCTTTCAAAGATTAATTTCTGAATATGGGCAGTTAAACAGTTAATCACTTCAGTAAAACAGCTGATCACTTCAGTGATCTAAGACTACTGGAGTATAAAACTGTTATACATAAAAGTCAATCACATGGATTGTTTACTGCTAGGTTCTATCCCCAGACTTCAAGCAGGGTAACTGGTCTGCAATAACACAGGATTATGACAAACAACGATGGCTCACACACTAGTCTTTACACGGAAAATACCCAGCACAAAATCATCCAAAGGCACCTGGCTTTCTGCTTTAATGCCTTTCGCAAAGGAAGAAAGAGGCTAAAAATAGTAGCACATAATCCGAAATCACCACACTGTATCAGTGATGAATCAAGCAGAGAGCCAGTGATGCACATAGATGCAGAAATCTCATTATGTGGCCTTAATTCGTGGTGGCTAGTAGTGTCTGCAATGTTACTGCACACCAAAGGGAGCATGGGAGGTTCAGCACTAGACCCATCCCCTCAGCCATTTGCTGGCAGGAGACTGCAGTGCTTGTGTGCAAGGCCAGGTTGGACAAGGCTTTGAGCAACCTGGTCTAGTGGGAGGTGTCCCTGCCCATGGCAGAGGGGTGGAAACGGATGAACTTTAAGTACCCTCTTCTCATACAGAAGCAAGGAACACACTCCTGGCAGACAACTGCTGGGGACACAGAGGTCTGCTACTGAAGTGGGGTGGGCTCGTACTGTGCACAACGGCCCCAGGGAGGTCACCACACCTGCAGGGAGCACACAGATGAAGGAAGCAACCCAGGTTGTGCCATCCACCTCACAGCTTCTCAGCAGTACCACCTGAGGTTTGCAACTCAGGGAGTTGTGCTGACAGTATTTTGTCTTAGAAAGCCACAATGAAGAAAGAGGCCAACTCCTAGCTACTTAAATCTGACCTGTTCAACACTAAGTCTCCACTCTGCTTATCTGGTGAGTTTCAGACACTACTGATGAAGTTTAGGTGCTACTCAAGGGGAAGACCTTGTTTTGCTCTCTCAATGGGAGCCATTTCACCCAACAGCAACTTCAGGAAGAGAGGTTACTTCCTTACAAAGCAGACGTCTACACAAAGTATTTGACACTTGAAACACCAAGTCATACTTTCTTACTGTAACTCCTGTGCAGGCAATGGCAATAGTCAGACACCAACAATGCCTTAAGCTTCTGCCTAAGAGCTCAGCTCAGTCTCCCCTCTGTCAGGTTAAAGCCATTCCCCCTTGTCCCGTCCCTATAGGCCCTTGTCCAAAGCCCCTCTCCAGCTTTCCAGTTAATCCCTTTAGGCACTGGAAAATGCTCTAAGGTCTCCTGGAGTCTTCTCCAGGCTCAACAACAACCCCGGATCCGTTCCCTTGCAGATCCTGTGCTGCCTGCTAAGACGGCCTGTGGAGCTCAGACGGCCCCCGCGGTCCTGCTCAACTTTCCTCCCCCCTTCGCCGGCAGCCTCGGGGCGAGAAAAGGGCAGGAAAAAAACACGCCCTGTGTCACCGGTCCCACCGGACTTTTAATCATTCCGCCCCGGGACCACACTCACCTACCTCCTGCCTGCTAACCACCTCCAGCCCCGTTTCCTGAGGAACGCAGCCAAACCGGCCTTCAGGCGAGAGCAGCAACTACCAACCCCAGCAGGCCGCGGGGCCGCCGTTTCCATGGCAGCGGGTGGGCCCGGAGCTGGGCGGTTCTCAGTCCCAGGGCCGGGATGTGGCGCAGACGCCGCAGGGTCTGTAGCGTTAGAATGTTACGGGTTAGCGGGCTGTAGGTCTTACAAAACCTTGCGGAACTGCACACACCTCACCCTGATTCATGCCTTGAATCGTAGGAAAGGGTGTCTTTTGGGGTCTCAAAGTGTAAACTGAAACGCATCTTCAACCCTATTTAAATTCTGCTGAACAACTCACTATTCGAGCACTGCTAAACAACTCTTAGTGTCTGAAGCATATTTAATCTGCTTTGTGTTTATTTTCCTCAGCTACTTACCCGAATATGGCCCAGTCAGCAGACAGAATGTCACTGGAGATGGTATCAGCTGTCAGTAATTCATCGCTGCTTCAACCAGGCTTCTCTCTCCTGAATTTTGATGGGCACACTTTCCTTTTTGGGCAGAAAGGATGGCCAAAGAGGTCTTGTCCTACTGGTGTTTTCCTCCTCGATATAAAGGAGAATGAGCTCAGAATGAAACCTGCCTTCTTCTCTAATGACTCCTGTTACCTGCCCCCTCTCCGCTACCCTGCCATTTGTAAGCTCAAAGGCAATGTGGAGTCTGATGAGTACCAGTATATCATCCACGGTGGAAAAACGCCTAACAATGACCTTTCAAATAAGATTTATGTTATGAGTTTGATAAGCAAAAATAGCAAGAAAACTACATTTCAGTGCACTGAGAAAGACCTGGGTGGAGATGTCCCTGAAGCTAGATACGGACATACAATTAACATAGTTCATAGTCAGGGAAAAAGCATGAGCGTTATATTTGGAGGGAGATCATATACCCCTCTTGCACAAAGAACTACTGAAAAATGGAACAGTGTAGTTGACTGTTTGCCATCTGTGTTTCTGGTTGATTTTGAGTTTGGATGCTGTACATCATACGTACTTCCAGAGCTTCAGGATGGACTTGCTTTCCACGTTTCAGTTGCCAGAAATGATACAATATACATTTTGGGAGGCCATTCACTTCAAAATAACACCAGGTCCCCCAGCTTGTACAAGCTAAAAGTTGATCTTCCACTGGGCAGCCCAGCCGTGACCTGCACCATCTTGCCAGGGGGGATATCTGTGTCTAGTGCTATAGTGACTCAAACCAGTAATACCGAATTTGTCCTCGTTGGGGGATACCAGTCTGACAACTTGAAACGGTTGGTATGTAACACCATAGTTCTGGAAGACAGTAATATACAGATTGTTGAAAGGGAGAGCCCAGATTGGACACCAGATATTAAACACTGCAGGATGTGGTTTGGCAGTGATATGGGCAAAGGGTCTGTATTGCTGGGCATTCCAGGGGCCAACAAACAGTTAATCTCAGATGCAAACTACTTCTACATTTTGAGATGCAAAGGAGAAAAGGACAAGGAAGAAGAACTGACAGCACAAATTTGCAGTCAGACATCGACTGAAGACCCTGGAGACTCCACTCCATTTGAAGATTCTGAAGAGTTTTGTTTCAGTGCTGAAGCCAATAGATTTGATGTTGATAATACTGACACTTACAATGAAGATGATGAAGAAGATGAATCAGAAACAGGCTACTGGATCACCTGCTCTGCCAGTTGCAGCATTGACAATAACACCTGGGTCCCTTTCTATTCAACAGAATTCAACAAGCCTGCTATGATCCTGTGTTCCAGCGGGGCTGGCCACTGGGTTCATGCTCAATGTATGGATCTCTCAGAGACCATGCTTCTGCATCTCTCAGAAGCAAATGTCAAGTACTTCTGCAATGAGCACACTGACATTAATAAAGGACTACAAACTCCCAAAAAGGTGGTGTCCCTGAAAAAACATTCCATGAAACCACTGCGCAAAAAGTCAACCATGAAGTTAACATCACCAGCGAAAAAGTCCTTTCTTCGGAGGTTGTTTTAATAGATTTACTCTGCTGGTTTGTATTCACCTGAAAGGAAACGAAATTGCAGAGACAGCTGGTAATGGTTGAAATAGAAGTGGTTATTTGATTTCAATTATCTCAGTATTTCAGTTGCATTTCAAAGCTCATGAATTTATTTTGTCTCTTGTGTGTATTTTTATAACATCCAGATAGGAACCCCATCACAGAGGGCATTGTGCAAACACACAGCCAGATGCCGGTAACTGTGTTCTGTGTTTTATGGCACAAATTACCTCCTCATTATCCCCAGTGAGTTTAATGGAACTGCTGGTAGGATAAGATATTACCCCATGTATTGAATGATTATGTCAGTTTTGACTACAGTTGTGGAATATCATCTCATAATAAAAATCAAACTCTTTTTTTTAAACCACTGCGCTCAACAACTGCTTTGTATTTGTATTTTTAAAAGCTAGTAAGCTAATAAAGTTTATAATACAAGTCATTGCATTTTTTTCACCTATACATGGGGTAAATCAAGCACTGTGAATCCCAAAATCTATGAAAGGACAGCATGTGTGCTTACGAGGTCCATCTGAAGCCTGATAAGGGGTCTATCTTCACATGGACCCCACACTGTGAGCTCCTATTGACTTCAGAAGAAGTTCCTTCTGAATGAACAGGACTTTTACAATTTAGTCCAGGTCCTCCCCTATGCATTTCTTTCTCTGCTCTCCCAGGATGACTGTGTAGAGAGTGAAAGCTTAAAAGTGCAAGCTGTAGGTCAGAGAAATTCACTGAGCCAGTGGACCATTGTGAAGGTGGGAACAAATGCAGCTGGGCATTTTCAAAGCACAAGAAGATTGGATTCAAATTGAAAAGGACATTGTCAAGGTTGAATAGCCCAAGAGTTTACTAAGATTCCTGTGGGTTCTTTTACTGCCTATTCATAAAGCCTCATCATTCTTGACTTTATTTTTTTTTTTATTACTGCTCCAAACATCTTTTCCAAAAATCTATACTGTCAGCTCAATGTTTGTGAGCCAACAACAATAGCTGAGTATACACAATCCAGTTCTCATGCTAGGCACCCATATAGAAAAGAAAACCAAGAGGAGCTGTCAGCCATTTGATCACTATGTGCAGACCCTGAGCAGCCACTCCTTTACAAATTAGTATGTGCAGCACAGTATTCCTATAAACACTGTCATGTATGCACAGTACTCCCCTTAAAACCTTCACAACTCAAGTCAACAGCAGAGGAAAGTAAAAGTCAACCATATAAAGTTTCTTTTCCAACCTTTTTGTGTGCTGAGGAAGCTTATAGATCAGGTAGAGCTTGTAAATGGGAGGTATTCACCTCCACGACGTTGACTCTCCTATCACCAGTCTGATACTGGTATGAATTTGCAGATTTCAGTGCCAGCTTTCTGTTTCTTTTGCCATGCTAATTTACGTAAGATCTGAATAGAGAGTGCTGTATGTTTTCCAAGGAATAAATGAATTTTTATATGATATATAAATGATATTTTATGATATACCCATGTAAAGTCCCTTCAAACTGGTGAAATTAAATTGTCAGCATCCCCATTCCTTTTTGTAGGTTAGTCACAGGTCTTACTGAGCAGAATTGTCATTAAAATATGCATTCATCATACACTTTCCATAGACTTCATTTGCATCAACCAAAAAAGAAAACCCACAATGAAACTGAAGCCACAACATCACAAAAGCAACAAAGGTAAGCAATATACTCAAACAACAAAACTCCACCCCTCATCCCTTCACCACTGTACAACAACAAAAGACTCCCCACAATAGCTGTACCAGTGCAGAAATGTTCCAAGGGCTGGAGCAACTCTGCTCTGGAGCCAGGCTGAGAGAGCTCGGCTTGTTCAGCCTGGAGAAGAGAAGGCTCTGGGAAGACCTTAGAGAAGCTTCCAATGCCTAAAGGGGCTACAAGAAACCTGGAGAGGGGCTTTGGGCAAGAGCCTGTAGGAATAGGACGGGGGCGAATGGCTTTAACCTGATAGAGGGGAGATTGAGATGAGCTCTTAGGCAGAAGTTCTTCCCTGTGAGGGTGCTGAGGCGCTGGCACAGGGTGCCCAGGGCAGCTGTGTCTGCCCCATCCCTGGCAGTGTTCAAGGCCAAGTTGGACGGGCTTGGAGCAACATGGTCTAGTGAAAGGTATCCCTTCCCATGGCCGGGGGCTGGAACTGGATGAGCTTTAAGGGCACTTCGTACCTAAACCATTCTGTGATTCTATGAAGTGACGTTCAGGCTGAGATAATGCCTGGTGGCTCAGGAACTGGTGGCATGGTTGCAGTATGTTGGGAGCATCTCTGTATTTCCAGAACTGACTTCTGCAGTCCGTAGGAGCCGAAAGCATGTTGCAAGACAAGCCCACATTACGGCCCCTTCCAATTCTTATCTGAGTTGTCATTCTTTAGTTTAAGACTGTGGCTATGACAATGCAGAGTCAAACTTTACAATATTCCTCATCAGGCTCATACCATTAGTTTATTGTAAGCTTAAACTGTGGAGTTTTTTAATGGTTTATTTGAGTAGGATGGAGAAATTGCTTCATCAAACCACATCTCAGCCTCCCAGTGAATGGCATTAAATCACATCCCAGAGACTGTAGTCACTGCAGGAAGAAAAAGTCATAAGTAAAGCAAAATATAATATTCCAAAGGACTCAAGGAGATACATGAACATTAACCTGTGAAGAAGACACTTGACATAGCATTGGAGACTGAAGAAGGTACTTAATTCCCTGGTAATTCTGATGATACTTTTGAGTCATATACTTGTTAGAGCATTATCTTCAAAAGCAGCTAATCAATACAAGATGTTTCTTCCTCAGGCAGTTTCGAATTAGAAGATAAAATGAAGTAGATTTGAGTGCAGAAGTAAAGCTCTATTGTATCTGCATCTGACTGACCTATGTGTTTTGTAACCACAACAAGCAGCATCATGGTTCCTATCCACATTTTAGTAAGACTATGCTGTTATGATCAGCTTTTATGAGAATAATATATGGATTTTACTGCTACTGAAAGGTGCTTGGACCCTGAACTACCTAATTAATCTACAAGAAAAGCACAGCACAAACTTTAGTGGTAGCACAAAGGCATGTGTCATTACTCAGAGTGACTCGTACTAATTAAAAGGAGTGGAAATAGTGCAACTGGGAGCCCAAAGCAAAAGGAAAACATTGACTTAATATTGAAAAGGAATCTGTAAAGTTATTTACTGATAAATTCAATGTACTAAAGACAGCCTGGGTTTTTTATTATTATTATTATTATTATTATTATTATTATTATTATTATTATTATTATTATTTACTGTTATTGACTACAGCTCCCTCCTGGTTTTATTTCCTACTCTATCCTATTTCAGACAAGACTAAAATCTGGGAAGGGCTTGAGCAACATCCTCTGAACATCAAACACCAATTTGGTGTCTCTCCTTCACCTTTGAAAATTGTGACACCGAAGTCTGTTTCTTCTTTAAAAAAAAGAAAGACAGTAATCATATAAACAATCTGATTTCTCAGTACATACACTGGTAGTGTTCAAGATCAGGTTGGACTGGGCTTGGAGCAACCTGGTCTAGTGAAAGGTGTCCCTGCCTGGAGCAGGAGTTTGGAGCTAGATGACCTTTAAAGCCCCTTTCAACCCAAACAATTTTGTGATTCTATGATTCTGTGACTTTCTGAAGTGTAATAAAGAGAAGCTACAAATAGTGAACTGAAAGACAGAGTTAATCTTTACAGTTCAGTCTATGGTGAGGAGCCAAAATTTGATGCAAAGGATGCACAGAAGCCAGTAAAGAGGGTTAACATATCAGCATGGACATAATAGTGCAAGGCTGATTTCAACCAAACAGAGAGATGGTATTTGTAAATGAAGCAGAAGTAATTTACAGACTAAATAAAACTGATTTTAAATTAGTTTAGTTTTCTATCAAACAGTTGCCTGTGAGGAAGGGTGCTGAAAGGACTGGTGAGAGTCACAGAGTAATCTTTATTTGATTAATTTAATGAATTCAAAAAACAGGGCTGGAATCACAACTGACTCTGGGTATGTCAGCCTAAATACGGAAAGCATACACAATTTGAATGAAAAGTAAGACTGATACCATGAAATCATGTGCACAGTTGAAAAAACAGTAAGAAAGGCAAAGCCAAAAACTTAAATATTTATAAAACCTTTATATTAAATAGGTTTCATGAATTAAGAAACTGCAATACATTAAGAAAAAGTAAAATAATGAAGCCATGTAGGGCTTCATTAAGCCTTCATTAAGCCAAGCACAGAACTCAGTGTAGTCAGAAATTAGGATGCTGTAGATATCTCAAATTTTTTTCTGAACTATATGACTAAAATTCAAAGCTGATGTGCTTGAAGTCAGTAAAATTATTCCTGTGAGGAAAAAATAAGTGAGACCAGAATCATGGCTTCTAACATAGTTCACATTGTTTCATAACATGGCAATTCACAATAGAAAGCCATTGAATATAACCAAACAAAACAAAGATATATAATATGATTCCATAAAAACTACAGTCAACAATTCAGAACAAGAAATTATTTACCATGAATTACTCAAGGATTTGTACCAAGTATGGTAGAAATGAAAATATGAAAATTTGAAAGAGTAGCATCAATAAAAGTGTCTCAATTTTTCTAAAGCCTTTTCAAAAGTTCAACATCATACTGCATGACCAAATGATGCACCTGTCTAGAGTCAGAATTTGTCTGCCTTTTGATGCATGGCTCTGTGTGTGCAGCATCGTTATTTGATCACCACTTACAAAAGCATCACTTGCAGGTACCTACGCTTCCAGTGCTGTGTGTTCTAAAGACTTCAAAATTCTCAAGAGACATTCTTGATTCATAGAAGATGTCAACAATGGGGAAAAACAAGATTAAACTAGATTCAAATCAAAAGAAAAGAAAAGGTGAAAAAAAGAAAAAAGGCAGTTCTTTGTCAGCTATCCTGCCCACAGCTGTAGAATGTGAAATGTGTCTTGATGGCTTAATAATATTTCACAAAAGAATATTTCCACGTGCCACTGCATTCCTCTGTTTCCATCCAGGTTCTGTTCAATCTGATGAGTTACCCCAGGATATAAGCCTTATCTTGAAAAATCATACACCTATGGATATTACTTACTCAGCCTTTTGAAGGCAGTGAGATGATTCACTTGCTGTTACATCAGCAGCTTGTTAAAGCAAACTTGGAATTTAAAAATGTTAGCAAAGGCACTGAAATTACATGTAAAATGAACAGTCCGGTTTGTCTCTTTAGTGACATATATGCATTACAATGAACAGGTTTGGGGGGTGAAATTCATTCCTGTGCAAAAGGCAACAAAAACTTATACACCATTTGGATTGAAAATCACTGTGAGGTGAGTCAGGGTTGTTGAACCAGGCCCTCTGTTAGTCAAGAAGATCCAAGGATAACAGAGGAAAAAGAAAAGTGTGCAACTATTTGCACAATGAAGCATATGCCAGCCAAAAATGCAAATTATATATGCATTTACTGGTAAAGGATGCTCTTTATGCTTGATATTTATATTCCCTGGGAAACAGCTGTATTTGTTGCCTGCATTGGTTTGTAAAGAATGATTCTCATGGAAATCCAGTATTTATGCTGTATGGGAAATACCTGTTTTAATCCAAGAACTGAAAAAATGTAAATGAATGTAGAAATGAACACTTACAAGTGCAGATGGTACTCTAGACAAAAGATGTTGTAATCCTTCTGATTGCTTAAAAAGTACATGTTTTAAGTAAAAAGTATTATTTCCAACTGCAAATTTTGACATAATATTAAACTGTTTTTAAAGAAACCATATAAAAATAAAATCCTAAATCACAGAAAACTTTGAAAAGTACTTTAATTAATAAAATCAAAAGACATAATAACATCAATATTGGTACTAATTGCTAACACTTTGTTTTTTCATTGCATAAATGGTAAATATCTGACACTCAAAGATATAGTAAATAACATGAACAAGATACTACTAATCTCAGACTATTAAGCTGCTGTTCACTTACATTCATAAACCAACTTCTGCCACTTCAAAATGAAAATGAAAAGCAGATTCTTCTAGATCCATGCTTTGATTGTTTCTGCATTTAATCTTGCTTCAGAAAGATTACTCCAAGCATAGTTATGCCCTAGCTACAGGTGCAAAGCTGAAAGGCTAGATGATTTCAGGCCATTTCAGGTACTTCTGAGTATATTTCATGAATATGAGGGTGCTGAGGCGCTGGCACAGAGTGCCCAGAGAAGCTGCGGCTGCCCCATCCCTGGCAGTGTTCAAGGCCAGGTTGGACAGGGCTTGGAGCAACCTGGTCTGGTGGAAGGTGTCCCTACCCGTGACAAGGGGTTGGAACTGGATGGGCTTTAAGGCTCCTTCCAACACAAACCATTCTGTGGTGATTCTATGGTCACTAAGTTTTTCCTTCCTTCTCTGAAGTTGGTTTTAAAACTTGCCATGTTACTGAACCCTGAACTTTAGACAAAACAATAAGTTATCCAACTAGCATGAGTTTTAAAAAGTAGTAGTGAAGTGACAGAAACTTAGATTCACCAAATACCTGTAGCAAAAATATTTAAAACTTTTTTTTTTATGGGGAAAAAATGCAAGATGTCTGTGTAGTTAACATCACAGAGTTAGTATCTGCAAAATAATGAAGATAATGTGAACTAAGCAGGTACAGTCATCTGCTACATGTTTTCCATAGGCAGTGTGACAGGCTTGTGAATAACTCACTTTCAGCTCTTCCTTTGCCTGCACTCTTTACTTAACTGGGGGCATCAGTTGGTTTGTGATAAATTGTTGGCATACTCTAGAACACCACTAACATTGCATGGAATCCTAGAATCATTTAGATTGGAAAATATCTTTAAGACTGAGTCCAGCTGTAAACCTAACATTGCAAAGTCCACCACTAAACCGTGTGCCTGAGTGCCATACCTGCATGTGCCATGAAGGTTGTAAACTTTATTTAATCAGTACTCTGGCTCCCTCTTGTTTGAGTCCAGCAGGGTGTCTGGCTTGCAAAGGTGCAGGTATGCTCTGTGATTTTCTGTGGGTGCTCTGTCAATAATATGCACAATGTGCTTCTCTGTCCCAGTGCTGACATCCTGAGCAGAGTGCAGAAACAGTTTCCCTTAAGCACTTGTGGGTGGCGCTTTTGTTTCATTGAAATGATGTGACTTTCACACAACACTTTCTAGTAGTCGACTTCCCTCTACAGCTACTGTGTAGTTGAATACATAACAAAAGCATAGCTGTTGCTAGGATGCAGCTGCCACCACTGTGTGTGTGTAACTGCACACAGACTTGAAGGGGTTTAGATCCCTTCTTTCCAAGATTATATGCATCCTTGTTAGTCTAATTCCAGAGTGCTTTTGTTGATCTTCTGGAGAGGGTGGCGCTTTTGTTTCATTGAAATGATGTGACTTTCACACAACACTTTCTAGTAGTCGACTTCCCTCTACAGCTA
>JBCJKH010046754.1:0-12407 GCA_039877255.1 Loriculus beryllinus | reverse complement strand
AAGGCTGCTATGAGGTCTCCATGCAGCCTTCTCTTCTCCAGGCTAAACAGTCCCAACTTTCTCAGCCTGTCTTCGTATGGGAGATGCTCCAGTCCCATGATCATCTTCGTGGCCCTCCTCTGGACTTGTTCCAACAGTTCCATGTCCTTTTTATGTCGAGGACACCAGAACTTCACACAATACTCCAGGTGAAGTCTGTAAAAAAATTAGAGTAAGATGTAATTGCTATCAAATAGCTGTCCTAGGATATACAAAATTCAGATTACGCTGTCACACACAAGGCTGGGATCAAAGAGCATCTGAGCAGTCCTCCTTAACTGCCTAACAATACAGAAAATGGAGTGCATTAAAATATCCACATTATTCTGATTTAAACCTGAGTCATTTTGACTGGTGTTCCTTTGTGCAAATGTTGGGTGTGAGTTGGACTATGGGTTACAACATCCATGTCTTTCTGTTGGCTAGAATGTGTCTTGTATAAATTTTGATAAAATGAGTTTCACTTCTTGGAACATACTCAATTACACTTCATGCTCAAAAATTGCCAGATGCTAGCCTGCTGAAGACAGAGTAGTGGTGCTACTCAGTTCCAGGTGGCTACCATCTGCATTTTGTGAGAATTTGACTATTCCAGACCTAAAATCAGATGTTTATAGGAGGCTGTGCACTGTATGTGGACATACCTGGTCTGATGTACACTGGAGGAAACCTGGCAGTCTTGTACATGGGTAAGAGTTTTGTCTCCCTCAAGAAGCTTCTCTCTCAGCACCTGCCTTTGTCAGTGTCATTTTTCCCAGGAGACTTGTCAGTGCTGAGAAGTCTCCTGATAAAAAGTTTCCATAGTCTTTGTACTGCATAGCAACACAGAGGTTGTTTTCTAGGTTGGACAGCATACCTGTGCTCTATCATGGTGCTATCCAGGTCATGCAGTGTGCAATATCAGTCTGGTTGTGCCATACAGCTGATGTTAAGCACAACGAAGCCCTGGATTTCCCACATTAAGAAATCCACACTGATCTGCCAGGCACTGAAGTACTCTTCCTCATTTGGTTCACAAAGGACAACAAGGACATTTCCTCATTTTGTGGAAGCGTATATGGTTTATACACACTAGCACACAGGGGCACAGACAACTAGTGATTAACAGACCTATTCTTACAGACAAAGCAGTCAGGTTTAGTCTTCAAAATTAGGGTAACCTCCTCTCAAAAGGACTGTGCTGTATTGTTCTTGTAGGTGAGGAGGGCCATCTGCTCTGCCATGTAAATCATCACCATTTCGTTCACTTAAAAGGCATTTTGTCAGTTAGCTGTAATTGTCACTGTGTCCCACTGAGTTTAGCAAGTTTAAACCATTAATTAATTTGTTTTCTTCTTGGTGTGAAATGAAGGCTTTGGGTTAAATTATTAGAAATGTAGATTCCTGAAACCCAGAATTCCTTGTACCTATGAGCTACAGAAAAGAGATTGGAGGAAGAAAACACATTTCTCAGAAAAAAACTTAAATATTTTAGACTAGTCAAACTAATCTCTCAATGCAATATGCAGTATAAATAGGTCATATGTAGAGATATGCACACTTAAATACATATATACACATTCAGACAGACAGATAGATAAACAGGCAGACAGATGTATCTAGGTACAAATGAGAGAGTGAAACAGATTGTGGCAAAGAAGCAGAAAAGGTATTTTTTTTTTATTAATATGTTTCAACTATAGCACATGGCTTCCAAAGAGAAAACACTTTGTCTTCTCCACACACAACTTTCCTTCCCTTAGAAAAATTCCGTCACACATCCTAGTTCAGTGGTTACTGAGTTTTACAGCTGAAGGGCTGAACATAATCTTAGTGGATGAAGGGAGCTGCAACCAATACTGCAGCTTTGTGTCTGCTTTGAAACCCTTACCCTGTGATTTCTGGGGCTCCTGGAGCCCATCAGGGAAGGGCAGTGGACCTGACATAAATCCATTTTTCCAGCAGCTGGAGAAAAGAAAAGAGTATCTGCTTACAGCATGAGAGGATGACATTACCATGGTTCCCATTCCTGAAATAAAATGGTGGAGGTATATGGATGTGAGCATCAGTAGATAAAAATGAAGATGCCATTTAAAACTTGCATGACTCAAGTGACACAATTACAGATTCAAATAAAATCCCTACAAGTTATGTCCTGGTGTAGCTGTCCAGAAATCTTAAGATTGATATGTGGGCCTCAGGCCACAGATTAGAACCACAAAAGATGAGCTATGCATATTTTAAGGGGAGAAAATTGCACATGCCCACAAGTCTCCACAAATAGCCATTTCATAGGAGGATTTAAGAGGCAATCACCCATATGCCAAAATGTTAATGATCAATCATGTTTCTTCTGAATGAGTAGAAAACATCAGAAGAAAATAAATAAATAAGAAAAAACCAACCAACCAAACAAAACCCACCAAAAATAAGATTGCTAACTATAAGTGTTAAGAAAACAAATTATTAAAAGGAATTGGCTACAATGAAGGTGAATCTGAATTTTATTAAATGCGTAATTTTGGAACTAGAGTGACTTGTTATGACTTACAACACAACTAAAACCCTTGGTAGAGGGTTTTCATTTAAATCTATGAAAATCTCTGTATAAGTATAGTTCATAAAATTAACTAAATTCAGTTCTAATTAAATTCTACTTAATTTCGTTCCAACTATATTCTAAATTTTTGTTGAAATAATTCAGTTTGATTTTTCAGTTACGGTATGTAAAATCTACGCACAGTTTTTCATTTCAATTGTAACATTTAGTAGCTCTTTAAGCTCAATTGGTTGTATAACTCTAGGATTTGAAGAACAATGACAGAAAAAGCAGCAAGTCAGCAGAGTGAAATTCTTATGTAGGTTACTTGGATAATTCATATCTCAGAAAAAGAAATCTGAGTTCTGTGGAGTACATGTGATACTTGATAAAAGTGCTATGTATATACTTCCTGAAAGTCTGTAAGAAAGTTAAACTGAAGTTTAATCAGAAGTTTTGCTCTGCACTTATTTGTGAGAACCTAAGGTGCAGTTGGAACAAGAAATGTATTTATGGAGATAATCCTCTTGTATTCCCATGCACTTTGCATTCGGAGGGGAGTTATTTTCCAATAGCTTTCATCATTTTAATTCCTTCTTCAACTCTACTCTTTTATTTATGCTTGATAGGTATGTTCTATACAGAGATATGTGCATGAGTTCATTGAGAGTCATGCATATACGCACACATTTTTCTCAAGGGAAAATGTGGCCTTTAATAAATATGCAATGTGGCACAGTTGTGATTGAGGTAGCCAGTTTTAAGATGCATAATTTGCTTATTTCAGAACCAGATTCCATCAAACATGCCAAAGGCAGGTATATGTCAAACTAAAAGTTACATGAATTGGAGCGTAAAAGGGGAGTCTAAACATTTTTCAAATTATGCAGAAGTCTGGTTGCTCATATTCCATACCTCAGAACCAGCCAGACTTGATTTTTATTACGCTTTCATAATAATTCATAGTTGTGTAGTGAACAAACATGAACAATATTAACACAACAGATCATGTTCTTAAACCTTTAAATGTCATAACAAAAATACCTTCTCAACCACAATTATGGCCGTTGAAAGTGAGATGCTATAAAAAGTAAGAAACAGAGATTCTCCTCATTTGAAGTGTTTAGTAGCCCTCTGAACACTATTCCTCTATATAAATTGTCTTCCAAGGAATAAAACTAAGTGCTCCAGGCTGCTCAAAGTTTTGAAGTTTTGTCAAAGTTCAGAGAAACCTATCATCTTGCCACTGGTGTTGCTTTGTATGCTAGAATCTCTCTCTTCCTCAGAAGTAATTACTTCTACTTGTTTTCAGAGCTAGGAATTGCTCTGTCAATATTCATGAAGACAGCCTGTCCTCACTACTTTTATTTTATTTGTGAAAAACAAATCAGATAGACTGAATGCTCTGGGAGTTAGTGCAGTTTAACATCGATACCAAGCCAAAGAGATGATCCCAGTGTCCCACAGATCATTCCTTAGGCTGTCAATCAATACAATTTCACCCAGGTCTCCCTATCTGTTAAGTCCATTACTAAGTAACACTGAGGCTGGACACACACATAAGTTGAAAACATAAGAAATGCTACAGTAGGTAGTTTTGTCTCTCTTACAGCAGCAGTGGGAAAGACTGATAGAATACGCTGGAGGGAAGGAATGCCATTCAGAGGGACCTTGACACACTTGTGAGGTGGGCTGATGCCAACCTCATGAAGTTTAACCATGCCAAGTGCAAGGTCCTCCACTTGGGTTGGAGCAATTCTAGGCACAGCTACAGGTTGAGCAGAGAAGAGATTCAGAGCAGCCCCGTGGAGAAGGACTTGGGGGTGGTGTTGATCAATGAGAAACTGAATATGAGTCAGCTTCAGTGTGCGCTTGAAGCCCAGAAAGCCAACTATCCCGGGCTGCATCAAAAGGAGTGTGACCAGCAGGTTGAAGGAGGTGATCCTTCCCCTCTACTCTGCTCTTGTGAGACCTCACTTGGAGTATTGTGTGCAGTTCGGGTGTCCTCAACATAAAAAGGACATGGAGCTGTTGGAACAAGTCCAGTGGAGGGCCAAGAGGATGATCAGGGGACTGGAGCACCTCCCATATGAAGACAGGCTGAGGAAGTTGGGACTGTTCAGCCTGGAGATGAGAAGGCTGCTTGGAGACCTCATAGCAGCCTTCCAGTATCTAAAAGGGGGTTATAGGGATGCTAGGGATGGACTATTCATTAGGGACTATAGTGACAGGACAAGGAGTAATGAGTTAAAATTTAAACAGGGGAAGTTTAGATTGGATATGAGGAAGCAATTCTTTACTGTTAGGGTGGTGAGGCACTGGAATGGGTTGCCCATAGAAGTTATGAATGCTCCATCCCTGGCTGTGTTCAGGGCCTGGTTGGACAGAATCTTGGATGACATGGTTTTGTGGGAGGTGTCCCTGCCCATGGCAGGGGGGTTGAAACTGGATGATCTTAAGGTCCTTTCTAACCCTAACTGTTCTATGATTCTATGATTCTATCAAAGTATGACATTGAAAGGAGGACTAATCATAAAAATAATCCACAGATAGAAAGTGAGAAGGATTTTTGTCTTTGACAGGTGCAGAAAGAGGATCAGAACTGCTGGCTGTGTACAGCACTTTTCTATATTAAAATTTTGCTCTCAGTAGCTTTCAGGACATATAAGACTGACTGAAGTAAGTCACTACTTGCTTCATTACTGGCCTAATGGTTCTATCATCAATATTTTTTCCTTTTTTTTGAATATGATGGGAATAAAAATCAATAGCTGAAATATAGATAATAAAATATAACTTTTATTTTTTTATAGAAACATTAGAAATTCTGGATGTTTATATTTGTTGAATAAATATAAGTCATAGTTTTAGGAATATGTATACTTAGTAATCAAATGCCTCTCTTGATGAACAAAAGCATATCTGAAATAAAACCATAACTGAAAATAAAGCTATATAGGAAATGAAAGGACTAGGAAAAGAATTGTCATTTATATGTCTTTAAAACAGGTTTGGAAATAAGTTATTTTTTTATATTTTTTGTTCTTCAAAAGAGTGTTCTAAATTATTTGAAATTACATAACTCTATAAAAATAGACTATTTTAACAGTAATTCAATTATCAATTTAACCATATTCCATGATACTTCTCTATACTTGTTGAGAAAGAGAACATTAGTAAATAAGAAAGCTATACAAATGGAACAAGTCCAGAATTGTATCTGCAGATTTAAAACAGCAACAACAACAGCAAAATATCAAAGCTACCAAGAGATTGCCTTTTTGGGCATTTTACAACATGGTATCAGTCTATTGAGTCCCTTGCTGCCATTTATGTGTGTGTATATACATATACATATACATAAAATATATATATACACACATAAGCTTTTGTCTTTATTACATTCAAACTATAGTTAGAATTATTAATTTCAACTGTTCATCATTCAAATACTTTCATCTAGTCTTCATTTTAGAGTCTTAATATTCCTGAGGTTGGGTAGAAAATGATGATTTAATAGAAATAATCCCTTCACAGAAGAAAGAGATAGTAAGTGAACATTTCTCTAAATGCATTTTCACATTTCTTTCGTAGAATTCAAATGAAAACAAAAACTTTTAATTTGGCCTTATTCTCATGCATGATCTTGGGATGAGAACCATCTGTAACAATATTTAAAAAGTCAAAAAAAAAAAATCTAAAAAAAGACTGCTAAGGAAGGAAAAGTCATGTAAGAAAGGAAGCAATGAGACCTTTATTTACTTGATTTCAGAAACTGTCATTTATTGACCCTCCTGACATTTACTAGGCTTTACAACACTGGGACATAAGGCATTACCATTTCTCATCAAACATATTAAAAAAAAAAAAAAAAAGAAGTTACAATTATTGATTATTCTTAGAGGAAGAACTACCTTTGCTTTACTGATTCGACCTCAGTACTTCTCTTCCTCCAGCCATATGAGCTGGTACTACATCAAAACAACTATGTGGTAAAGGGAAGCAGAAGAAACTGATGTGCTGTATGTGGGACTTACCCATCATGTTGACATGCAACAATTCCATTTTGTAAGATTTGCAGACTTTTTTACTTATAGATATTTCATTTGATATAGTATATACAATACTTCAACTTCTTAAATTTTTATAATCTCTCTGATTCAACGGAGATTAAGCCTTGAGTTTTTTCCAGGATATCTTAATTTGTCTACTGCACTGGCTAGCAATAACAATAGAAGAGGTCAACTTCATTAGCAGGAGAGTAATCCAGTTTATAATGACATTAATGCATTCAACAAAACATTGCTCCTATGCAGCCATATTGCCATGGGCTCTGATTGTCAGGTCCTATAAATTAAGCAAGATTGGATTACCAGTAGCTGCATTCCAGAATTCATAGAAAATAAGATGAAAAAAAGGAAGTGACAGAATATGATTTTTTTTGTGTGTTTTGGACTTCATTCAAAATATGTTCCTAAAGATTCAGATTTGCAGGTTCTACTCTCTTTCTGATTAAGCACATTCTCTTAAACCTTTTGATTTAATAAATATAATGAAAAAAGGTGTTAGCATTTATTCTAAATCTTCCCTTTTAAGGAAGAAAGAACATTTGAAAATAATGATTCAATAATTAAAATAAATCTTCCTGTATATTAGGATTGTTAGGGTAGAAGAATTTTTATCATTCCTCTAGTAAAATGATTATTAAAATGAGACTCTAGATCAGCTAAATGAAATACTTCTGGAAAGAGGTTAAACTAGGTTCTGTCTGAATCACTTTTTTTCTACAGTTGATATGTAGCACATTTCAACAAATAAAACCAGGTAGCTATAAATAAGATGTCTATATAGAAAGGATCTGTCTCGTGTTAAAGTCCATTTTCTTAATTTTGAAGCAGAGCTAACAGTGCTTCAAGGCAGCAGCTGAAAGTACACATCTTGTATTGGTGGAACAGACAGGTGGCCAATATGCATCAGCTGGAGTGAAGGAGCTGAAGAAATTAGTTCTTGAATTCATGCCTTTCACTATCTTATTTGGATATATTAACTTTCATTTTAAGAAACTTCATCAAATATACAAAATAAACAGAAAACATGGAAGCATAAAGTATCAGATAGTGCTTCTGCCTTACAGTAGGTTTTCCTGATATTTAGAATAGTGGTAGGCAAAATTTTAAATGTATCTTCAAGCATAATAAAAGCAGCATATCTGATAGCAAAAAAATAAAATCTGTCCTTTTGATTCCTTCATATAAAAAATGCTCCAAGCATGGTGCATATGTAATAGTAATTTAAAAATTTTAGCTACCTTTTTAGGGAATTAAGAGGGGTTTGTTTGGGTTTTTTGGGGGGGTTTTGTTTGTTTGTTTGAAGGGTTTTTTAAAGTAATGTTATATTGGGCATTTCACTAGGTTTTTCTTGTACTATGGTATTGTTTGGCTCATAAAATGCTATTTGTTGCTTGTGCTTTGTGTGGAGAAAATAGATTATTTTTCAATTGCATTGTGTATTCCTTAATATATTTCAAAAAGTGTTACGCTAATTATAAGTATGCTTTGCATTTAGAATCTGAATTGCTTATTTTCAAGTGTTTTTTTTAAATTGTAATCTGTTAATTACTCGTTTAATGGAGTGTGTAATTACCTACTTTAAGTTAGAAAACTGTTTCCATTTCAAAGCAAGAATCCCGTTCCAGAAATGAAAGTATCTAAATGCGTTCCTTCCAGATACACTATATAACTCTTTTGCTTCCATAATTGTTTCATTTGTGTATGAAAATAAATTGTTGCTTACCCTTGGTCTGTAGTTGTCATTGACACTGTTCTACAAGATTGAGTTCTTACATAAGAAAGATGTATTTCTTAAGTAAATATGTGGAGAAGGATTAACAGTGAAGAATACTTTTTAACTAGATACGAGAAGAAATAATTTCCTACTATTAAGAGATTTCTTTTGTGACATGAAAAGAGAGAAGGCAGCCAAATTTGATGCATTAATTTTTTGTTCAAAATATCTGATAATATTTAAATATTTCAAGTTAAAATTGTTTTTAATTAAAATAAAGCAATGTAATCAATTGGCTACAGTTGACACTTGCTTAAGTGTCATCTAGCTTTGGTTAAGCCAGCCATCTAATAAATGCACATCTAATTTCACTTTTGTTTTTGTTACTAAAACTACTGAAGATTTTCCGTGCTGCAGAGGAAGTTGCCAAATAGAAAATCCAAAATCTGGGATTCCTTCTGTTCACCTCACTTGCAGAATTGCTTACCTGCTGTCAGTCTTGGGATATCTGCAAGTGCCAATGAAAAAAGCCCTATGAATTCTGGACAGCAATCACTAACCACTCTCAGTGTTCACTAGTTCGGTAACTTTAAATGTTCATGTGAGAGTTGTCAGATTCAGCATGAGAAGGCTGAAATTTACCTTTTCCATAAGGTTCCTGAAATAACTTCCAGTATACAGGGTTATCAATGGCAATTCTTTATCAATCTTTCCCAGTAAAATGATTTCTTCCTTTCTGTTATAAGGAGTTATTTGCTGTAAATAAAGGCAGATAGCTTAATCTTACCGCCACTAGATAAAAGTTCAGAAAGTTAAGGGATTAAATTTCTTCTCAAATAACAGCATCTAATATAAATTTTGAAGGACTACTTGAATTAATAATGTCATACAAAGGACATTATAGTTACAAAACCAAAATATGAGAAAAAGGTGCAAACTTATAATTCGCATATATTTTGAATCTTTTCTGCTGATGTAAAAAAGATCTGTGGTGGAAAATAGTGTAGGAGATATTCCTTTTTGATTTTTATTCATTAATTTTGTCGTTCCATGCTGATGACTCAAATTTAGGGTGGGGAAATCTCACTCCTATATCCTTAACTTTCCACACATACAAAGATTCTCCTAGGCCTTTGAGGAACAGCTAAATTTTCCTTGAAAAGCAAATGCACTCCAGCTTCAAATACACGTTCCCACACTGTTGCGCATGAGTCTAAAAGAACCAAAAAGTATTCCTGGAAGACAGAATCATTCCTGGATTATTTAGTCCATTTATGCTTACAATTATATTAAAATCAGATATTGTTTACCATCACTGAATATAAATTCCTCTCTGGGGGTTGCCTCAGCTTTGTCTCAGGAAATGGAATACTCAGGTTACTTGCTCTGCAAAAATATCAAGGAAAATAATTAATAAAAAACAGTATATGCAAATCCGAGCTTTTCTCTGCATTATGTGTTATACCCAGTCTCATAAAAGCCAAAACAAAAATCAATGAGGATTGTCGGGTAAGCTTTTGAAGGAAAAAACAATTTTCACAGAAAGTAATTTCAGATAAATGGTAATTATAATCAAAGAAAACTCTTTATTACATGAAACAGAACCAGGCTTAAAAAAAAAAGAAAAATTTACAAGTACAGTGATAGTATATGTTAGCTCCTGCTACTGTTTTGTGTATATGGCCTTATAATATATACAGATGGAATATTTTTAATGCTTTTTCATCTTAGTGTAGCTATCAAGTACTTTCTTGGGTTTCCCTTTTATGTGAAAATCAGACTTATGTAAATATTTATCATATGAATAACTTTTGTCTTGCAATTTTTTTGTAGATCATTCAGTTCATGCGCTGCTATATTTCAGGTTTTCATTCATGTACTTCCTTTTCCCAAGTTCTTGTTCCTGTTATTATATTTCAGCCTCAATGTTCTGTTTCTCTCCCACTGAAAGAAGATTTGATAAACACAGTTCAGAGCTTAGTACGAAAGGCTGTTTTCTGAATTTACACAAAATCATATAGAAAGATGCAGAGCTGGAAAGCTGGAATGGGGATAAGAGTACTTGCTTTGGTTTGCTGGCAGTAATAGCAAAAGTTGATGGTTTCTATTCGCAAAAAAATATAAAACTACAGTTGAAAGACTAGTGAAATAGACTTTCACATTGGAGGCCTGTGTTCAAACCCTGTTAAATTCACAAATGAGTGAGTTTGGTGGTCTCTGTCTCATTCTCTGTGAACATCTGTCTGTGTCACTAAGCCATTCACATGCTTTAGCATGATTGGCAGCTCTGTCCAGAAGGGACTCAAGAACATGACAGATTGAGCACTGCAGATCAGGCTGAAGGTGCATTGAAGGTGTATGGAACTTGCACGTGATTTATCGTTTCTTATTGTGCTGCATTAAATCAAAACCATGGAAACCTCCAAGAAGGTACCTTTTGCTATAGGTGACAATATATACTTTTTTTGCAAGGAAAATCTTTTTGGAAAGAATAACTAGAGATAAGTTTAATGATAAAAAGTTTAATGTGGCTGTTTTTCAGCCACAAAATTCAGTATTTTGTTGTGATACCTCTGTTGCAGTAGCAAATATTCTATGTTAATTCATAAAAAATCTAACATTTTCCAAATTTAAAAGAAGTGCAAAGGAGAAAAAAGCAAGCAAAACCAAGCTTCACATAAAAGTTATTATCAAGACATTTAATATCTGTCAAAAGTAAATAAACATGAACAAACTTGTCAAGGGAAGACTCTATATTTTCTTATCTTCATTCTCTTTTTCAAAGGAATAAAGGAAAGGGATCTCTGGGGACTTCACTCTTTTTTTTGCCCTTCACAAAGATGGATGTTGCCCAGTATAACTAGGCAAGTAACCTGGCAAAACCAGTAAACAATAAAGGTATGTTTAAACAACTCTAGTTTCAAGTATAGGTACCATAACCTCTTCTCTTATCATAATTCACCCTCCCTGCAACAGACAGCTTTTTTGATCTACATGGTAGATTTTAAAGTAGCTTTTACTTCATAGCAAGAGAATTCTGCTGGTTGTTTACATTCTGCCACCCTTACAAGAACTTATTCCTTGGTGCTAATAAAGGCTGAGTGTTCTGCGTTAGAGACCTATTGGAGAATGTGTCATTCTTTATTATGCAAGCAACCTAATTTTGTGTTTTAAATAATACTTGCAACTCATTTTTGCATCAGTTAAATAGCAAGATATAAAAGACTATTTTTTTCTAGCATCCTCATGGACCTAGGGATACATATATGCATCAGTTTTACAAATGCATTTAATTGAATTAAAAGCTTAAATCCTGATGACTTTCAAAATACCACACACTTACGATGCTTTTGATTCTAATCTAGTGTACAACATATATTTCATGTTTATTTTTAAGCAAGGAACGTTCTTCATAAGCTTTTCTAAATCAGGATTATACATTAGTTTGTTCCTGCAGCCAGTTATAGACAGAGTGAACAATGAATGTTTTCCAAGTCTACCTTCAAAAATATTTAAACAATTAAGAACATTCTTAGTTCCAGAAAACTTTAAACCTCATATAAATATTTTTGTCATAAAATAATCTATATTTTAAATAAAATATTATATAAATGAAAATATTTTACATTTGAAATATATTTCATAGAAGTAGAAAAGTTTCCATTTCATCCACTTAAATTTTATTCCATTCACTTTTGCATTAAAAGGATTGCTGAATTTTCACTTACATTTATTCAAACTGTTTTTTACTTTTTTTAAAAAACAACTGCTAATGACCAGAAAAGCAGCTTGTCCATTATTAATTAATGAGTTTTGGTTGTGTGAGAGTTTGTTTGTTTTATTTTTCTCTTACATAGGAAGAGAGTAAGCTTATTACAGCAGGAGTTCCTGGAGTCTACGCTATAGAATATCCTAATCTAATAGGCAAAGTGTCCTGGGTTCAGCAGTAGCAGTAATTTTTTCTCCTTTTTAGTAGCTGGTGCAATCATTGTGTTTTTGAGTTTCAGCTTGGGAACAGAACTGATAACAGCAATGTTTTTAGTTACTGCTCAAATGTTTAGACTGA
>JBCJKH010046753.1:1331-12261 GCA_039877255.1 Loriculus beryllinus | reverse complement strand
GAAGGAAGTTGGAACTAGATGACCTTAAGGTCCTTTCCAACCCAAACCGTTCTATGATTCTGTAATGGCTGTTTAGTTGTTAGCTTACCCTCTGTTTGTCTTCCCAGTGGTACAGTAATAGCCTGCAGCATGCAGCTCAGGTGAACAGACCTTTGGCCATGAAATTGCTGCTCAGATTAGACAGTGACGTGGCAGGCTCAGCTTAGATCCTGCTCCCAACCCAGCAGGCTCCCTGCCAGCATCCCAGGGCTGCAGGAGGGGAAGAGGAGCACAGCCAGCCCCCGCCTTGCTGCAGCAGATGAGCCAGGAGCATGGGTTGCACTTCCCCATGCTTGCTTCCTTCCCCTGTTGTCCATCGCTGTGTGCTCAGCAACCAGCATGTTTTGGTTAGTCTGATAGTCTCACAGGATTTACAGCTTCTACGTCCCATGGACCCCTAGGATTTACAGGTTTTGGGTACCTTTGTCCTGTACCCAGAGTGAAGGTGGGACCACAGCCAGGAGGTACCCTAAGGTCAGTTGTACCTCTGTGGGCTGTGCTTAAAGCTGCTCGAATAGTGGAAGGGCTGCAGCAGGAATCCCAATATTTGCCATTCTCCTGCAGGGCTCACGGGATATCTACGACCATAAGATCTCTATCGAAGCAGATTCCTACCTGCCTGTGGACAACACCAAGATCCCCACTGGTGGGTGGTGAAACACGCGCTGCACATAGTGGAGGTGGTTTTACACGAGTGTGTGTGGGTGCTAAGGAACAGCACTGCCCAGCAAGGGGAAACACAACAGGGGACCCCAGGCACAGCAGGGCCCTCACCTGTTGGGGAGGACTCCAGCACTGAGCTCTAGAGCTGTTGGGATCTCTGGTGCTCAGGAGCCCAGGATTATCCTTCCCTGCAAGAGCTGAGGCATCAGTCCCCTCAGTGGGACAGGAGAGCTGGCTCTGCTGGCTGGGAGGCTGAAAACACAAACCCAACACTTTTCTTTCCTGCCTTTAATGTTCTACATGACTAAAAGAGGAAAGCCAGTTAAGGAAAACAGCATGTTTCTCCCCATAACGACCAGGTTGAATGGGGCTTTGGGCAGCCTGGTCTAGTGGAAGGTGTCCCTGTCCGTGGCAGGGGTTTGGAACTCGATGAGGTCCCTTCCAACCCAAACCATTCTGTGATTCTATGATTCTGTAAGTGATCAAGCTGCTAAGTTAAATAACCTGAACAAGCTGGGACAAGGAACATGTTCCTTGTACCTACAGGAGACCCAGCACTGAGCAACATGCACTTAGCAATGGCCCGCCACTCAACAAGGGGACACCTTGCTTTGGGTGGCTTAATTGCAACGCTCCCAGAAAACAGCTTTTCATGTAGTGTGACTGCTGAGTTGCAGTAAGAGTTGATCTTGTTGCAAAATGATTCTTGATACCAGGTTATATTGGCTTTAAGAGTGAAAAGCACAAAGAGCAGAGAAGCTGGGTGCAGGGCAGGATGTGTGCCCCAGCGCTGCATGAGCCCCTGGGCGGTTTCTGGTAAGCGTGGGGTCTGCTGGAAATGGCAGGGCTTGTTTCCCTGATGTTCTTGCAGGGCTGCTTTGGTGAGTGCACCTTCTGGCTTCATGAGGGAGAGCAAGACAGGCTCTAAAAAGGCAAAAGAAAGCTTTTAGCTCAGGTGGCTGGTAAAACCAGTGCTACATCTGTGTTCAATGCTGTGTGTGCATGCATCGGCTTGCATCTGCAGGAGGGGGTCTCCCAGCCCCAGTGCCTTTTGCTCAGCTTGGTGTGCCAAGCCTGGGCTCAAGCTGGGGAAGAGCTTAACGCCATACCAAACCTCCTGCCCTGCTTCTCCCCACTGGTTTTAGCATGGAGCTGTTTCACAGCTTCACTGCAGCTTTTTGCAGTTCCCTCTTGGTGTTTTGGGTAGATGTAGCTGTTGAAGCTGATAAAACTGTGTGTTAGTCTTAGCCCTGGGGTTAGATGAGGTTTAAAGACAGAGCCCCCGCGTGCAGCGGCTGCTGTGTTTTATCTAAGTGTGTGAATCAAAATGGTTTAATTTAGTTTTTTCAAGGCGTTTTTGCGCCCCACAGCTGAATTCAGTGAATGTGCTCCTTTTAGATAGGATCAGAAGCCACAGAGATGTCCTGTTTCTCAAGGTTTGCAGAGCAGAACTGGTGCAGAGCTGCAGCCGAGCTGGGTGCTTTACTGCAGCGAGCAAGAGCACAGCACAGCACATGGGACCAGCAGCAGGGCTGGGATGCTCCAGCTCTGCCATTCCCAACACCTTTGGAAAGCCCTGCCTTTAGAGAGGGGTAGAAAAATATGATTTTAGGGAAAAATTCCCCTCCCTACCCGTCCCCTGCCTCTCTCACAAGGGTTTGGGATGGCTGTTTTGCACTGTTTAGTATGTCTTTGAGTCGTTCTCACTGCAAGAGCTTTATCACAGGATGCTGTGTCTCCACATCAGGCCTTAAAAAAAGACTTGAGAGAAAATGGTGGTTTTATTGTCTTAAGCTTTTTTTTTTTCCCCGAAACAATGCCCTGAAGCAGAAGGGGACTGGTACCAGTATATAGCCCATATTCACCATTTTGGCAGGTGGGACACCTCCATGGCCATCTCACAGATGTTTGTTCAGAGATCTGTAAGGATTCATTCATTTAAAGACAGACAGTATATGTATATATATCTTAGCATATATAAATATTAATAGCTAATAAGTTTTAGGTTTGTAATAATTAACTTATATAGTTACACATACAAGCTCCCCCTCGTGTTTTCTGTCTCCTTGGCTTTGCTTTATCCCAGCTAAGCACAGCAGTGTCCCCAGGGGCTGCTGGTAGGACAAGGTGGTGATGCCTCAGCCTGAGTCACAGAAGCCACAAGGCAACCTTGCTCAAAGACAGGCACCTCAATGACACGAGGATCACAAACAGGTTAAACCCTCAGCTCACCAAAGGAAGGAATCTCAGCCCTGCTCAGAGGGCAGCACTGTGGGTGTTTGCTGGCATGTGACAGATGACACTGCTGTTCTCTGTGCAGGGGAGGTGGCTGCCGTGCAGGACACTGGCTTTGATCTCCGGCAGCCCGTGGAGCTGGGGAAGCACTTGCAGAAGTTTGGCCTGGACGGCTTTGACCACAACTTCTGCCTGCAGCAGAAGCAGGCTCGACACCTCGCAGCCAGGTAGGCTTGGGACCCCTGAAGCAGTTTTCCATTCCTGGCTGTTCAACCAGCTCCTTGGCATCCTCTACTGGCATAGAATCATGGAATAGTTTGGGCTGGAAGGGACCTTCTAAGGTTATCTAGTCCCAACCCCCTGCAATAAGCAGGGACACCTCCAGCTAGATCAGGTTGGCCAGAACCACATCAGTCTGACCTTGAATGTCTCCAGGGATGGGGCATAAACCACCTCTCTGGGCAACCTGTGCCAGTGTTTTACCATCCTCATTGTAAAAGATTCCTTCCTGGCATCTCCCCAGGGCTCGCCACCCACCCACTGGCAGGGCTATGGAGGTTCACACCACCCAACCTGGCATTCAGTTTTACACTGGAAACAACCTGGATGGCTCCCTGAAGGGCAAAGGTGCTGTTGTGTACCCCAAGCACTCGGCTTTCTGCCTGGAAACCCAGAACTGGCCTGATGCTGTCAACAAGGTGAACCTTCCCTCACCTCTGGAGCTGTTTGGGTCCTGTGGCAGGGAACTGTACCACCACATCCACCCATGTCTATATATGAACCTCAGGACCCTTTCTGGTTCCTGGGGTGCACTCACAATCACTGACATGCTGTTGTCCCTCCCCAGCCCCACTTCCCCAACACTCTACTCCACCCGGGTGAGGAGTACAACCATACTACATGGCTCGTGTTCAACACTGCATAGAGATGCTGACTCCTACCACCAAGAGGGGTAAGTAAGCCTAACAGATCAGCCAGAAATCCTGCCAGGTGCTGAATGATACTTTCAAACCACCCTGGGTGATGCATCCCATTTGGGAACTTTCTTCCTCCTCTGTGGTTTTCACCCATGGTTTTTGCTGGCTTTAACTCCTGTCACCTCCCCTGCCACTGTCTGGTCTGTGCAAAGAGCTCTCACCCTCTGTCCAGCCTCACCCTGGGCATTAGGCTTTATTTTGCAGTAAAAATTCACTTTATGTACCTTGTTTAGGACAAGGCATGTCACAGCTCAAACTACAGCAGGAGAGTATCTATCTGGTAATGGACATGAGAAGGCTGATAACGTTGTGGTTGTCCCTTACGTCAGCTATTTCCACTAAAGAGCTCTCAGCTGTGTTGGCTGCTGCTCTCTCTCTGCCACTGACCTGTGCCACAGCTGGGTGTCAGATCATCCCTGCCCTTCCCATGACAGGTAACAGGGCAGCTCTCGCGGCTGGAGCAATCAGGTCTCACAGCAGCACTGCAATGGCACAGTTACACAGTGGTTGTACAGAATAGCTTTGCAGAGGATAGTGCGTTGGGATTAGCCCATCTGGCTGACCTGGCTCCTCTGGTTTAACTCTTATTTTAAAGCCTCAGAGCATCTATCTGCACTATGCCTTGGCTGCTGAAGTACAGCAGGTGCATCCATCTATAGTTCTGAATATACAACAGCTGAAAGAAAATCACCATCTTAATGTGGTGGTTTCCACATGAACTACTATGTATGCATCATCCCCCAAACTCTGTAACAGGAGCCTGTCTGATTAAAACCTCCATGTTTCTGATGTCCATTACAGTAGTTCTGCCCCCCTGACCCCCAAAACAAGCACCCTGCTATTCTGACACACACAGTGGTCACACATTACGTGGCTGCAGTTCACACTGCCTAAGGGCTGGTATCATTTGGAGGACAGAGCCCTTTTGGTCCAAGTCTAGGAAATGCTAAGTTCAAATTGTAAACCAGGGGGAGAAGCACCACCACCCCTGTGGGAGTGGGTTTACCTCAGGCTCATGCCCCTTGCCCACCACCCCCAGGCAGGCTGCACAGGGTGCACATACCCCACCCAGAGCTGCAGGGCCTGTGGTCACAGCAGTAGCCATCACACAAACACATCCCTCTCCGGGCACCTTTTCCAAGAGTGTGCAAACACTGCACACACATTTTTTAGTGAACTACCAAACTCAGGAGACAGCTGGAGCTGCACAGCCTATTCCAAGGGTAAGGACTGGAGCTGCAGGAGGTACCACAGCTGTACGGATTTGGTACTGCTCTCTCTCTGTACCTCACAAATGCTGGCTGTCCTTCAGCAGGCATAGCTCTGCCTCCTTGCTCAGGTCCTCACCACTAATCCTAGGTTTAGAGGAACCTCAGTCCCCTGCAGCCTCCTCTGCTCCATCTTCCAGTGTTTCTGGGTACTGAAAAACAGGTACCAGTACAGCTGTCACATCAGTCTGCAGGTTTATTGTGGAGTAGGCATGCCTTAAGAGTACAGAAAAGAAAAAAGCTCATCAAATTCCAGAGCACTGGCATACATATGCCTCTCACCAGGTACACTATGAACTGGGTAGGCAATGCACAACCAGGAAACATTCCAAACACAAGACACAGACTTTGGGAATTTCTGCTACATCACTGCAGTGTCACTGCCCCCCCACTCTCCATTGTGGTGACCGTGGAATTAAAATGGATATTGACAGAATATTGATCACTGCTCCCAATAGATGAAACACTTATCCCCATCGCTGTCCAGGCAGACACCAAGCACCCAACAGTTAGGACCAGGCATAAAGGCCAGACAATGCTGCAGCATGACAGTATGCTTAGAACTGGAGTATTTACTCATACACTGAAAAAGCTCCATAAAGTCACTATTAACAGGAAAACTGGGTTTTGAAAATCATGGGTTACCCACGGTGTGACCAAAGTTAATCTTGGTGGGGTTTTTTCTGCTGTGCTTTACACATTGGAAGCAAACTGCCACGAGAGACATTGTAAGCTGAAATAAGCCTCACTTTCCATTTTAGTGCCTATTTGCTGCTGAAACTGGACTTTATTTCTGCTAGATGTGTTTGCTTTTTTCCCCTCCAGCTATCAGCTTGTTTGTTCAGTCTAACATCCTTTCCAGGCTCTCTTGCTGGGATCTGTGTCAAAGTGCCTTATCATGCAATTTTCTACAGAATGAGGACAAACACAGTTTGACATACCTATACACACATAATTATTCCTGCAGGTGTGCACTTGCTGTAAGAAAATAGCTTAATTCAACAAAACCATCTCCAGGATCTGGGCTGCTTTAAAACCATACGGATTTGTGTGAAGCAGGTTAGAATTCCTGAGGTCAGCTGAGAGAATCTTTAAGGAGGAAGGTTTAAGTGAGATTCATAAAGACTAGTAACAGCTTTCTTTTGCCTCTCGCCTAAGGTCCTTCAGAAAGTAGGCCAGAAAACCTTGTATCTTCCCTCAAAAAAGGGAAAATGTTAAAAATGTTTCAAGACACCAGGTTTTTTTGTATTAACAGCCTAAAGAACCAAAAAATGCAACAAGCTGCAGTAGCAACCATCAAGTTATTAATGATTTATGTTTAGAGACTTTTGCAGATGTTATCTTTTTATGCAGATGTCACTGTTTTGAATAAAAGTTTACCCTAAGTCTTTGGGCATCTGCTATCACAACTCGTCAAGCATCAGAGTAAGCTTTGCAGAACAGTCAGATCAGGGAGAGGAAATGAATGACCACTAAATATCATAAAAAGTGCATATGCTGATTTTTGGCCATCTGCAGACAGAGACGGATTTTAAATTCCATTTAAAAGGAAGCCGAAACTGATCCTTTCACCAAGTAGCATTCAACAATAACTGTGAAAAGTGACTACTTGGAGAAGACACCGGTATTAGTCATTCCCATCCATTTTAGACATTTGTCATCACATTACATGGCACACAGCTAAAATTACCCAAATGTTAACAGAAGCAGCAGGGTTACTACAGAGGAGTTTTAGTTAAAAATACACATTTTATTTCAATGTGCCAATAAAAAAGTCCCGCATTTTCGTTTCACAGGAAGTTAATTCATACAATAAAAAGAGACCTGTGCTAGTCTATTAGTGTGACTAACTCAGAAGATCCAGATCATGCCAAATTTTAGTTGATATACTCTCCTATCTACATTCTTACATTTACAAAGACACCACAAAATCCCTTATAATAATGTAAGCAAAATAACTTTCTTCCTAAAAGATTAACTTTAATCCATTCTTTCAGGACTTGCACTTCTTTGAGGGCTTCCTGATGGTGAACGACTGAAAGGAAAAGAATTCACAGTTAACACTTCAGCAGTCATGCTGGATTCACAAATACAAGAAAAAGCAACAGGAGGATACTCAGACTACTCCACATCCTTTAAGCACTGTTTTTATAAACTAAAACAAAAAAAATCACTATTGACAAAGTTAATGGGTTGACAATTTAATGTTAGAGATACTACCTTTTTCTTGTTAACTTTTATATTGTTGCATTTCTCTACTGTTGTTTTTACAAGACAATTAAAATGTGATCAAGTGACCTTAATGGAAGCAGATATTTCTTCATTGTTCTGATACAGCAGCATGTCAAAACTTATCATGATCACTCAACATGGAGCATTTATTCAAATCCTTTGTGATTGTGACCCAAAATTTGCAGGGCAGAAAGGCAAGGCAAGGCAAGGCACACACTGTGGCAGTTCTACTACTATTTACTATGATACCTCTCCTTCCCACAAACCCTGAACACCAAAGTTGTAAAAATGGACTATTAAAGAATTCAAACTGGGGGAAAAGATGCTGATTCTGTCACTACACCTATATGGAAACACAGAGAGATCACAATTTACTAATTTACCGAGGGCAAAAATTAATCCTGAGTAACGGCAGTAAAACTAACAGGCTCAATCTTCCATTCCTGACTGGTATGCGATGTTACTCCACTCTCAATTCCCCAATCTCACTGTAGCTTTTAATGAGACTCACAGCTAACCGCCACATTTATTCTGTGCTTTAAACTCAGTAGTTGAAAGTCTCTGTGCAATAAAACTGTTAGAGAACTGAACAGAGGAGCAGACAAAGACAAGTAATGCTGGTATGTAACCAGTATCCCCAAGATTTATTACCAGATATATATCTGCCATATATAAAACCACAATAACATTATTTCTGTTGAAGAGATCTTGGCAAAATACCTTTCCAGTATTTTCCTATAACCAGCAGTCAAACTCCTCAGCAGAGACTACTGCAGATACTAAACTGCCACATCTATGTAGTCTACATTATTAGTAGGGAGATGAATGTACCTTCTCTTTGGAGATGGTGATCGGGACTTCGACCGACTGTCAAAAACAGAATATCATCAATGCAGCTTAAAGGTCAAATTCAACTTTTATATTAAAAACCTAATAAATAAGCATCTTAAACAGCAATGGAATCGCTACAGGAGTCTGGCCAGAAGCTCTTTAAAATATTAAAGTTTTCAAATCAAGTTTTACTGTGACAGGGTATTTAGCATGGAGCCTTATTTTAAGCAACCATCTTCAGTAGACTGAACAGGCAAACAAGTGGTAGTAGACGCAAGGCTTTGAGAAACATTTTCACAGACTCCTGCTGTTTTATTAACAGCCTTCATAAAGCTAAAGCCCTTTTTCTGGTGGATAGAAAAATTTAACACAGCTGAGCACAGACACACACACACACAAAAAATTATTATGTTGGAAACTACAAACAGGTAATGAAACCAAAGAGACAGGCAAGGAACATATTTCAAACAGCTGTAGAGGAACTTCTATAAATCTCAGTCACACCACCAGCAGGTTAGCTGGGCACACATTTGGGGGATATTTTTCTAAAGGACTAGGCTCTGTTAGCCATTCAAACCTACTACTGAATACCAGCTACTACTACAGGTTTATCACTGTATGCTTACCTCTTAGCTGGCGAGCCAGATTTTGATCTGCCATGGGACCTAGACCTACAGCAAGAAAAACCACAGCTCAGCAGGGAAGCTGGTAGCATGCGTGTTCCCGTATTTGAGCCAAGAAGATTCACACTATACATGTAAGACCCGGTATTAAGACGTGGCATATTTTATTGACAGGTAGAGAAAGTGTACCTGATCAGTGAAAGGCATTGTTCTACTGCCTCAGGGAATTTCCCTTCTTATTAGCTTCTGAACTGTTTGTGAGAGTGCCTGCTTTTAATGCAGCCATCTTCTGGTCTTCATCTCTCCATTGCCTAAAAACTCCTGTTACTGCTTGCTGTTCCACTCTCAGAAAATACCACCACCTTTCAGCATTGAATCTCCCATCTTCAGCTATGGCCTTTTCCACTCACTCCCCTGAGCTAAAACTTCCCTTTTATTTTCCTGTGTTTGGTTGTTATGGTTACTTTGTTTATTTCAAAGAGCAGCCATCAAACCAGAACAGTAAACCTGGGAATGGGCTGTGCCAAGAGTGGTACCAACTCCTTCAGAGCAGAACTTCAATTAACTCTTGTTCTCCTATGACATCTTGCCCAGAACATCTCATCAACCTGTATCAGCCATGCTGCCTGGACAAGGCTGCACAAACCAGACACTGCATTCATTTACAGTGGAAGGATTAAGCTACAGCTTGAGAGAATGAATGACCTCCTGTGTTCCTTTGAAATTTAATCTTATGGCACATTTATTGGTACAAAATAATTCTGACAAGTGTTTATCTCCAACTTAATTCAGCTCCTGCAAGCTGACACTTCTGTTATTCAACAGAGCTGGAAGCAGCTATAAGACTCAGTACTAACAAGCCCTTTGTGAATTGCCTGGCTATAGGCATTAGTGCTTTAATACACTACCAGCAGGGCATCCCTACTCCTCTGACAAACAAAGGGAAGTATTCACAATCTCTTCTGTTCTATACAAAGAAAAAGGAAAAACCTTTTCAGGTTAATTCTAAATTTGTTTGCTATGTTAGCTGTTAATACAACCTGATGAAAACAGTTCCATGATGACTATTGGGACCTAGATATCAATAATATGTAAAACAATACAAGAACAACAGCCTTCTGCACTGCTTTTTAGAACTACGGATCCCGATAATAATGGGGATTAAAAAAAGCTTTTTCTGAGAATCTGAAGCCTAAACAGACTTTTCAGCAACTTTTACTAAGCACCCACAGTCATAGAAGAAATCTTACCTGCTTCGGGGCCATGTAACAGATCTGGATCTAGATCTAGATCTTGATCTAGACCTATAATAAAAAATAAAGACAAGGTGAAACAAAATGAAAGTCAACTCTATCTACATGATCATTAGATGCTTTAGACATCAAAATTCATCGTGGGATATGCAGCTGGGTAAGTGCTCAAAACTAATCATACAACCACACCTGTAAACTTAACGAGGATTATATCAGAGACTTTATAAATAAAGTGTAATAAAGTCAGATTTCTAGAGGTCAACACCTTTTGCAGTCTGCTATCTAACACCTCATTGAATCCCCTAAATAAAGTGAAAAAACAACAAAAACAACACACACAGGCTGTTAAAAATTAACACCAATTACCTTGATCTCTTCAAGGATGCAGATCGGGACCTGCGGGGAGACACAGACCTAGACCTACGAGGAGAAACGGAGCGGGATCTACGATAGGAAGCTGACCTTGACCTGCAAAGAAGTTGATGAAACAAGAGTTGCACAACTGTAGTGTTTTCTAAGTAGAAGCAAACAGGAATAAAAGACAAAATTAAACACACCTCCTACCACGACTCCGACTGCGTGAGCGAGAATACCTTCGTCCTCGGGACCGTGAACGGGATCTCGACCGGGACCTGGGTTTAGGTTAGAGAAAAGACGTATGAGGACAAAGCTGCAGCAACCACTGCATGTGAGGCCCTGCTGAAGTCAAAACTTATTTCAGACAACTAAAGAACTAGCATCTGTCAGCTGTCAAAATCTCTGGGCCTACTCGTCTTGAGCATTTTACTACCTAGGAAAATGTTAAAAGC
>JBCJKH010046752.1:0-28138 GCA_039877255.1 Loriculus beryllinus | reverse complement strand
CCCTAATGAAGAGTCCCTCCCCAGCATCCCTATAGGCCCCCTTCAGATACTGGAAGGCTGCTCTGAGGTCTCCATGCGGCCTTCTCTTCTCCAGGTTAAACAGTCCCAACTTTTTCAGCCTGTCTTCGGATGAGAGATGCTCCAGTCCCCTGATCATCTTGCTTTGTTGCAGTGGACTCACAAAAAGAGAAAAGGATAAATAGAGCTGTTTTGTTTCATATTCCTGGGGATGGGAGAGGGAAGAATAACTAGTTTTAGTTAGGATGATTTTGAAGCTTTTTTTTTTAACACATTAGACAGTAACCAGTGTATTGGTTCTGTACTGCTTTACTGGAGGATAAATGAGGATCAGGAAGGAAGTGGGTACAGTCTGTTGAGCGATAGCATGTGATGGAATCCTGAATGCCAAGATTATTTCTTACTCATTTCAGAAACTAGATACAAAGGAAGAATTCAGGCCCAGAATAAAGTCTGTCTTACCTGAGCTGAATATTTTGCAGTATCAGATGGAAGTTACTGCATCGAATTTGATTTAACTTGCTGCAAGTGGCTAGAAGAGGAAATCCCAGTTTATATGACTCACCATTTTTTGTGCAAATATTAACTTTGGCTGATACAGATTTCTCCTTGTATCTCTTTTCCAGATCTGAGTGGAATTATCCCATGTCTTAGAGTAAGTTGGCTTGGCTGTATTCAATCGTAGCCTTTGGTTATTTGAATAGCCTCAATTTTTAGCTACTTTTCTATTTATTGTTTCTGAAAGGTAAAGAAAATAGAATTTTTCCCATGAATGTGCTTTTGATGATGCAGGATTAAATTCTTCACCATTGAAAAACTTAGCTTAAATGATGGGAAAAGACACAATGCTGAGGGCTTACTTTGCTATGCTAAAACTAGTGGAAAATCCTAGAAACTGGCAGTCTGCTTCCCAGGATCTACCTGGACTCTGAGCCCCCGTGCCTTATGGTTAGTAGGGCTCCTTGGAACAAATTGATGGACACTGGAGTTACCCTTTCATTTTGCACAATATTCATAACCCTGTCAGGGTTGCTGCCATCAACCAGATGGTTGTTTCTGGTCAAAATCATTGATGGGTGATGAGGAGAGAGCAAATTGATTAAGAGATGTCAATGTATTGCGTTTGCTGATTTCTGACCATAGGGACTAGATGATCATCACCAGTAGTAGAGATTTAAATCTAGAACCTCTGGTCTCTCTGGGTGATATCTAACTTTGAGCATTACAGGGAAAAAAGCAGACCTGGAGTTAGGGCTGTTGAGGATGGTTCATGCCTGTGGGTTTCCTGAAAACAGTCTCGAAATCAGTCACTTCTTAATTTTTTAAAGCATCTTTTTCAGTCTGTGGGTGTTAAAGTGCTGATGCAAGACGATAAAGGGAGCTCTTCCCAGGACTTGCCAGCTGCAGGGACACTGTTCCGATGACATTCCACATGCCACTGTTGGACCTGCATCATCACGCGGTTCCAGACAGAAAAGCAAAATTAACTTTTCCAGTTGAAACTCCAACCAGTATTTTAGGGAGGCTGAATATAAATAGCCAAGCTTGGATTTGGACTGTGTACCGGAGCTAACACCCATGCTCTTGCAAAATGTGCCCTGGGATCTTGAATGACCACGAGTGGTCAGAAGCTTGGTTTTGGCATCCTATATTGGCAGGTTTTCTTCATGACATCAGCAGTCATCTCCCCTGTGGTCCTATCTTCCACTCTCAGAGGCTCACAGTGACTGCTGTGACAGGGGAGGCTCTAAATAACCAACAGCTTTTTCACCTGTTCTGTAATTCTGTTTCAAAATGGATAAAGTAATCTCTTAATTTGCCAACCAGATAAGGAACAATCACTTCAAGCCAGTATGGAAAGGAAGTGGGAAAGGTTCCATGAATTAACTGAGCAATGCATTTCCAGGGCATCACGTGGTAGCTGTGTCTTGTTTTGGTAGTTTGCTTAACGTTGTCAAGTTTTGCTTTGTTTTGCTTAATTTTGGGTCCTTTTATCATCTTAAGTTTTGACTTCCAGGCTTTCAACCTTCATAGTTACCAAGTGCCTTTGCACTTATCTTATCAAGGTTTCCTCATTTCCACTATTAAGTGATGTCTGACACCTTCTTTGCTCAAATCTGGCAGTCTGGACGCACAGTGAGTCACTTACTCTCCCCCCTCATCTTCCTACCTCCCCTCATCCCCATGTGGAGGGTGTGCCATTGTGTGTGCTGTGTGAGATGTGCGAAAAGCAGCACGGAGACTCTTAGGTGGTGGGTGACACTGCTTCTTCACTGTTAATGTGACAGGCAGCAAACCCACTGAGAGGGCAGTGGAATCAGAATGTCCCTAGAATTTGAATTGAATTCTAAAATCGGTTCATAAGCACTCAGAACCATAGTGATGCACAAGAGGACAGCTTTCACTTGCAACTGGAATCTGCAGTGTTCAGTCCAACCAACGAATAAAGTTATAATGCATGTATGATTTTTCTGTCAGTAATTCTTCAGGAGGGCATGAAGTCTGATGCTGTAGCTTTGGGCATAGGAAATGTGCAAATGTTTCTGTATTGCTGAAGAGTGGTTCTGTGTTGGAAGGGTGCGTCTGTAGCAATAAGATGCACTTTCAAATGCATGTCTCCAGAACAAACAGCTCCAACAAAAAGCTGTGACAAGAGGGAGGACAGAAATCTTGTGAACTTATCCTTATTTTAGTCTCCTCAAATGTGATTCCTGATGATTGTTTTCTCAGCACTCAGACCCTGGACACGGTGCCATATGCAACTTCCTCTTCACTTTCTGGTCTCCAATATCATGAAGAAGCTGATAGATCTGCACTGAGCAACTGGGTGCCAGAGTAATGCCTTGTATTGCTCAACAGTAGCTTTGATACAATGTGAGCTGATCCCATCCGCAGCCTTGGTTTTGTAATTGCATTCCAATGGGTATCTCTAATTCCCCCTGAGTAGAGGGAGCAATCCACTGAAGTCAGTTGCTGCTTCCTTTGCATTGTAACTGCTGGCTAATGCCCAGTGTTTACTGACTTCCAGTGAGTCATTTGCAAGTGTGATGCTTGGCTAAAAACTTGTTTCCAAGAATCCTATCATCATTAATCATTAATTCATGCACTGATACTCTGCTGCTAGATATGAGTACACATGGCTTGAATCGAGATGGTAATAAAGTACCTCAGCCTGGTCTGGAATAGCATGTGGTAGATAGAAGATCTAGGTTGCCCCTATTCACATCCCTGCCAAGTGATCCAAGTCATTCAGCAGTGGCAGAATTTGGCACGTTTCCCTGCCCCAAGGAGTTTGCAATTTAAAAAAGTGCTGCTTTTTTCATACTGCTTTTATAGCTGTTCCCATGTCAGTCAGTGGGATGAATTCCTATCTTACCTATATTTAAATGTAAATGAAGTTTGTCAGGACTTCAGCTAACCTGCATGAGTAAATAGAGCACTCCAGGTCACTGAGATGTGTTCAAGGCTCTGTTTTTCCATCCTTCATCCTGGAGGAACACTGAAAGCATAGTTTGGGGATTGGTGTGGGGCAGAAAAGAGGCTGTGGCTGGTGGGCAGTGTTGATGGCACAGCTGGCTATGGGGTAGGGGTGAAGTTGTAGCTGCACATAGGTATTCCTCACACATTAGCTGCTGTGAGTGCTTGCTGGTGGATTTATGTTGGATTTGAAGAAGCACTTAGGATGTGAGTAACCAACTACCATGTTCCTCAATGAAACCTGCAAAGTGGGCAGTTAAAATACAGTGGGTTTATTGGGTGGAAGCATGACGAGCAGAAATGAACTGATGGATGTTTCACTGCTCTGTTTGAGAACACCAGGGACTCTGTGTTCTGAAGTCCCTCTTAACACTTCCCACTCAGCTGTTAGACCAGAAGTAAAATTTGTTAATGCATTAAAATGCACTTGGCCTCAGTGTATTTTCCCATGCAATTTCCATTTTATTAAGCAAAAAACCTAATACCATCAATATTCATCATTTCAGCCTTTAAAAACTGATAGCAGGGGTAATTAAAACATCTTCTGGAGCAAGAGAAAGAGCAAGTGAGTGATGGAAGTCTTTAGTTCCCATAAATTCAGTTCCTATAAAGTCTGGACACGCTGGGTGGATGCTTTGGCTCAAAATGACCTCCTGGCTCCTCCTTTTCGTCTTGGTTTTTAATTGGAGCCAGGAGAAGGATCCCGGCATTTGCCAGGTGAATGCGAGTTGTACCCTGGCAGGCTGCCTGCAGACCCATTACTGGTTTCTAGATTAAAATGAGGACAGCAAAAGGGGTGGAGAGGAGCTGGGGGAGGAGGAAAGAGGAGAAAGAGAATAGCAAAACACTTTGTTCTAATTCAGGTGCAGAAGTTAATCTCGGTGTCTATACGGACCGTCTGCCACGTACAGGGTGGAGGAGGGAACGCGTTCTTTTTATATATGTGTTATATTCTCTAATTCTCCCTGTGTGCCAGCCTCTAGGAACAATTGAACACTGCTGCCAGGGGCTGTGCCTGCTCAGACATCATTCTCATGGGGAAGCTCTGGGAATGGCTTGGCTGCCATGGGATGAGCCAGCCGCTTCCAGCTCTGGCTCCTTGGAGCAGCTCTTCCTACCCACAGAGTGTGGTCTGGGTCTGAGGGGAGGGCAGAGGGCTGGGGACAGGATTCTGTTCGGGGTGTTGGGACTGAATCACTGCAGCTTTGCCCCAGCTCTCAATCACTGCCTCAGTTTCCTGAGCTTTAAAGTGGAGAGGATGCTGATAAGAATGCCGAGTTACAAGGAGCTTATGAATCGAGTGGTTTCAGGTCCTGGGTCACAAAGCAGTAACAAACAGATGCTGTCAACCTGTATTTTACTGTGGGGTCCATCCTAGTTTTGAAGAAACCACTTTTTTTTTCCCAGAGTTTTAAACCTAGTGGACTTCACAACGAGCACCAGATTTCCTTTACACTAGGCTGTTACTAAGCCTCTTGATTCTCAGGTTCACTTGGGCATGATGGGGAAGGCTGCTTGTTCCCTGTAATGGCAATAACAGCCTTACAGCAAGTCTACCTGAAAGACTGTAACTGCTTATTTAATGTTACCACACACACTGAATAGGTCTGCTGGGCAATTTTCCATCCCAATCATTTTCTGATAGAAAATGGCCCTTGCAAAATCAGAACTTGTCCTACAGAATACTACAGTTTTGCCAAAAAGCTTCAATTTAGCAGTGAGGAAATGAGCACGACAGCTCCTGGCTGCCCACTTTGAAGCCTTACGATACCGTTTTTACTCTTTATTGAGGAAAAAAATGAGATCAAATCAATGTTGAGCATTTCAAACAAAAAAGACTTCAGAGTGCTTGAAAATGCCTCCACACAAATTCATTTACATTAGGTTGGTTGTTGCAATTTGACTGCTTGTTTTCTGCCCCTCTCAGGATGATTCCCATCATTATATTGTAGTGAAGGTGGCTTTCTTCTGGAAAGGGAATTCCATTTTCAGCCACCTTTTGTACTAAGGAATTGTAACTAACCGGAAGGACAGGATAAGAAACAGAGAGGTGGGGTGGGAGTTAGAGGAGATGCTTGGCCAGGACAAAATTAGTTTACCTATATGGTAAAAATTATCTTTTGGCTAAAATGAGATCATTTTCCCATGGAACTCAGTTGTTTTCTAATTGATTACATAGAAAGGCCACTCAGATGTGTGGAAATCAATGCTTGTGCGTTTTTATACTTTCAACTATTGAAGAAGAGATCCCAATTTCAAACTAAATACTTTTAATCTCCTGTGTTTCCCATTCTGATGCTAATCAGTTACCTTGAATTCTATTCTGGCATGAATATCTGAGTTCTGAACAGCAGAAGAATGTAGGTACCCAATAACCATTAGGAAACACTAACCCAGAGCACAGTTACATCTCCTGAAGTGGCTTGGACATTTCAGTCCCTGGGAGGAGACTGTGTGTGTTACCCTGCTTTTGCTCCCATCATGATCTCAGTTACATGATCTCCTGCTAAAATACAGCAGATTTCACTTTGATGTCCAATGTGTTCTATAGTTTTATGAATGGCTGTATCCAGTGTCTTGTGAATAATGCCATCCTGAAATCCATCCAGAGTTACTGAACAGATTGATCTATATTCTAGTATTTCTGAAGCTTATTGGAGAAACACTAACTCTCTCAGGGCTGCCTTGTATTTGACATTGTTTATGCTGGGGAAACTCCTTGGAGACAAGGAGCAAATTCCTCTGGGATCTTGTGGTCAGATCAATTTGTAGAGCTGTTTCCATGTTTTCTGATGCAATCGAGTGTAACAATGTTGTATCCCAGTAAACATGGAAATGGAGCAAGGAAAACATTTCTCAATCGACTTCCTAAAAATACAGCTCTGGATGGGGAGGGGCTCAAGTTTTATTCCAGGAGCTCATTCAAGCCCTCATCAGTTTCCACAATGTCTCAGATTTTACTTAGTCTTATATTTCATGTACTTATAGATTGGGAAACAGTGGTACATGGGCCAAATGCCCATGAGCGTGACATGCTAGAACCACCGTGCATCCAAATGTACATATTCATGGGTGGAGAGTTGCCAGGCCTGGCTGGAAGCAAATTCAGTGTTTGGCAAAGTGGGCAGATCATCAGAGGGATCCTGGAACGAGCTGTCTTGAATTGCCTTCTCTGACTTGGGGTTTGAATATTGTAATGCTTCCTTCTGTAGGAGGGGAGGGGAGAAAAATGATGTCTTTATTGTCATAATTTGATGTCTTTGATGTGTTTTGTCTGGGGTTTTGCTTAGTTTTAATTAACTCCTTATTGCTTGATTGCTACTGTTAAGGTGAGGTCCTTTCCAACCCTAACGATTCTATGATTCTATGAACCTGATGAACATACAAGTTCTTAGTGTGTTCCTGGAGAGGAGGAACCAAATTTACCATTGCGCAGATGAGAAGCAGCAGTTAGATGGGGATGTAAAACTCATTCATGCTGCTCCTAAGCCTGTGTCCATCATGTCATAGGACACCATATTTAAAGACTTGCATGCTCAGGACCCTGTTTCTCAAAGACTTGTTCACGAAGTGACATTGAGGAGCCTGGCCATCCTGTGGGCAAAAATACCTACTCTGAGTGAGCATCTGTGAGAGCTGTTCATGCACAGGATGCAGACGAAGCATGAAGCAATTGTGTGCATGTGCGCTTGTGCATGCCTTTTACACCCACAGCTTCCAGAAATTGGGTCCTGGGTCTTTGTATGGCTTTATCTTTCCTCTGTACTATCCAAATATGAAGAGAGTGGTGTTAAAATGCAGTAAGAGAACTGTTTATCATCACTGGCACTCTGTAGCTTTTATGTCTGTATTGAACTTTGTCCTCCATGAATATATGCCAGAGTGGCTTCAGGGACTAACTTATTCCAGCAACTGTTGTGGTGAGACACGGTGAAGAATTGTCCATGCTGGTGAAAATGGGCTCAGTTGGATGTATAGCAGCAAGGGGTCTAACTATGTTAGTGGAAGGTGTATAGAGCTTTGTTTCTGCTGGAGCTGTGCGTCATCTTGTCCTTCAGCAGGCATCTCACCATGTAGAAGTGAATTCAAGCACACACAAGACCTCTCTGCTCAGAGCTAGGTCCAAGGTCTCAGCCGCAGCACAGCGCTCTCAGCCCCGTCAGATTTCAGCACAGCATTTGCATCTGTTTTCTGATTCCACTGCTTTTGTTTCTGTTTTCAGGACACTTGAAAGAACATCACCCAGTGGCAAAGATAAGAGCCCACGTCCTGCATCCTGTGGCTGTGCATTCTCAGCCACAAGAGTCACTGCAGCCCCTTTCCGGAGGGAGGCGATTTGGACAACGCCATCCGACTGATGCGGCTGATCCAGGTTTACCCGAGGTAATTATGTGAAGTGACATTCAAATCTGAGCGGTTTTCCTAGACACAGAGATTATTACATTATGAAGAAAGTACACGAGCTACTTTCCTCCCCACATGTCTTTAGTACAGTCTAAAAATAGCCTTAAGCATTTGAAAATGTGCCTTAATCTTTTGACAGGGAAGTGGATGAGGTCACAAGACTGGGAAAGGACTTGTTTGCTGTCAGGAGGATGGTGAACTTGACACGTCAAATAGAGCTGAGTGCTGCTGTGGGGAGAGAAAGGTAGGGAAATGGGGCCCAACATGCCCTTCTTTTCAGGTTTTTTTTATACATCTTTGGTGCATGTGAAAAGCTGTGTGTTAAAAACCCTGTTTTTGATACAGAGCGGGCCAGATGTGATGGATCAGCTGTTCTATTTTCAGTATAGTAAGCTGCAAAAAAGCCTATAAATAAAAGACAAAATGGTGTATTCGAGCACAAAAGCCAAATGTAGACATGACCAGAGTACAGTTCTGCTCTATTCCTTGTGACTGCTTGTTGTCTGCATTACAAGTAATTTGGGATTTCTCCTTCCACATGGTGAGCCTGCTCCAGATCAAGTTCATTCTCTTTGGTTTTGGGAAATGTATTTTCTTTGTTGGCATTTGATGATATTCCAGATCTTGGATCTTGTTGTTACTACAGAAATGCTAAGGGTATATAGCCAGAGATTGCACGGGATGAGTGTTCTCTGGCTTCTCATTTCCTGCTCTTACATATTGGACCCAGGCTACATTGTTACCCAGGCTACATTGTTACATTGTGCGTGTAACACCTCTCTACATACTTGCAGCCCAATAGGAGCAGTTCTATTATAGGTCTATTATTTGCATAATTGGGTGCTAACAAAAATAAAGCTAACAAATTGCTGATAATTGCAAAATGTCAACTCTGTTGGGAGAGGTCAGAGGTGGAATAGAAGGGTGAAGTCTCCAGGTGTGTTGAGGTCAAAAGCAACTTGTTATTGAGGGGAAACTTGTTAAGTGTAATAGCTATCAGAAGAAACCCAACTGAATAATGTTAAAGCCAATCAAATCTTAAGTAACATGTTGCTGCAGTACTGCAGGAGAGAGGGACCGTTGCCAACGGGAGTAATTGGTTCCTCACGTGTTACTTAGAGGGGGTCTGAAAAGGGGCACTAAAGAGAACTGTGAATACTTGTTGTATAGAAAGTGGTACAAGACAACTACACAGAAGGACTTCACCCAAAACATGTTATAAAGTAGAATGGAGGTCCCAAAATCATTTTAGTGCTGGAACAAATTGCAGGTGGTTTTTCAGAAAACTCCGCATGGCTGGGAAGAGTTGGCTGAGTTAAGACTTGAGAACGTGAGGATCAGAAGGGAATGAACTTGCATTGATGATTTGGAGTGATCCAAAGGCTGTTGCATTTAGCTGGCTTCTTCCTAGCAAAGCTGCAGAGTTCCTTGGTATTTTCAGGAAAATGAAGAATTATGGACAGCCTGAGGAAATGCAGTTCTTTTTGAAATGGCCTCAGTTTTAACTACCATGCTGTATTGCTTCAAAATCCTCTCAAGAACTTCCTTATGTAAGTGAAAAACTGCCTCACAAATTGCCAGTGTGGTTTAAATCAACTTCAGTGCAGTCGAAGGTATATGTGCTTCCTCAGCCAGGGGAGTTGGAGCTATCAATAACAGTATGTCAGATAAACTCTGAGGGCAAAGAAAGGACTTTGCTGGGACATGACTTTTTTCATTCTCTCAGGGATTCTTTTTCTGTTCTGTCTTCACTTGCTTTTATATCTTTAACCATACAGCAGCCAAGGCAGGAGAGGAACTGTCTTGACAAAGGTTTCATTGACAAGAGTGTATGATTTTTGCTAGAAAGCACTTCCTTCTCCGCTGAAGGCTTTGAAGTGTCGTCTTTGTTCTTTCAGGCTTGTTATGCTTTTTTTCTCTCTTTAAAAATGATAGACAAAATACTTGAAAGTTATCTTTTAGTACAGGCAGAGTAACAGGAGCAGCAACAGAAACCCGTCATTTAAAAAGGTATCATCATGCTAAAATGATGGATTTGAAATATCATTTCTAATCCTTGCTAAGAAAACACTGCCTTAAATAATTGGGAACTGCTGGTTGAATTTTAAAAACATGTGTAATTTACTCTTCAAGTTGTCTTCTTCCTTCATTGACTATGTCAGTGTGCCGTGTCTCTGCTAACTCTGATCTTTGTACCTCTTTCATGTGGCTTCGGTTGACTATCTGTGCAATGGATTAATGGAGATGAACTCCTTTGTAAAGTACATTGAGTCATCATCAGAAGGTGCCACTGTAAGGCAAGGATTTATCAATGTAGTTTACTTCTTAGTATTTGAACAGTGTGGTAGATGTTGGATTTCTAAAATCTGATATGCTGGTTGGCTCAGCACCAGGTAACCTCTTTCACATCCATGCCAACCTACATCCTGAGACCTAAAACTTAGATCCTGTCACTGCAAGCACGTGGCTCTCTCATTGCAGTTCAGTTGGTAACTCCACACTCCCTTTGTGTGCAGACCTGATTCTCCATTGCTGAGTAAATGGAAATTTCACTATTGACTTCATTGGTAGTAGGGTCAGATCTGTTTCAGGTTCTTCAGGATCAGGTCCTTAAAGTTACAAGTGAGGAGAAAGACGTGCTAATACTGCCAGCAATGAAGTTACTGTTCTAATAATTTCAGTTCAGTCAGACCACAGAGATCAGCAAACCACCAGAGACTACTTCTTGTGGTTTGACACTATAATCCTGCAGTGAAACATGACTGTGTTAACCTCTTCTTTTTTTCCTCTTCATTAACTCACTTTCTTAAAGTGTTAAAAATCCATGATCTCCAGGTTGTTATTATCCATCAAAAAGGGCTTCCTTGGCATGGGTTTGGCAGAGAAAGTTTCTTGGCACATAAGGATGTGGATGATTACAGCAGTGCAATTCCTTTTGGTGCTTCCAGGCTTAGCATGAAAAGCTATTTGATATACTTAACTGTGCCTGTGTCCAAGGCACAGCAAAACTCATGCTAGGTGAGATAATGGGGCTTTTTATTCCCCCACCCAACAAATCAGTAGCTCTTCTCTGTGTATTTCTGCGGGAGTGCTTGGCTCTGTGTTTTGCCCTTTAAACGTGGCAGTCAAGAGAAAAGTGTACTGGAAAGATGAGTGGAGTAGTAGCAAGATAAGACTTGTGTTAAGGACACTCAGACCCACAGTGAGGTGACCTTCCCTGGCCATTCCTGCTACCTTGCTGCCTGAGGGTCCTTTCTCTTAACCTGCAGAGGCTGAGCTGATAAACCCTTTAAAGTGATAAGGATAATTCAGAGAAATTGTCACAATAACTCCATAAGCTGCCCTTGTGTTAATGTCTTCAAATCCAGACAGGCTATTTCTGCCTCTTCAGCCATCGTGCACAGATGTACCCTCCATCTCCTGTGCGTAACAACTGAGCTGGGTGGACAATAAAACTGTGAAGTTTCAACAAAGGTTTGCCCAGAATTTCCTAAATATTTTATAAAAATAATAATAAAAAGGAGTATTTTTAGTGGTGGCTGTTACTGTTGGGAAGTCCATCCCATTTCTGCTGAGCTGAGTGTTCCTTAGCTTTCATAACTGTGGGATAGTTTAGAGGTCAGTCTTTATGATCTGTAAGCGATCACAGTTGCTGGGATTTACAGGAGGGGAAGATAACTTCTTGCCCCCTGTCCCTCCTGCTGCTCCTCCAGGATTGCAGTAGCAGTGTCCTAGAGGAAATAAGCCCCAATAAACCAGCCTAAACAGTGGGTTTTTTCAAATCCCCATTCTTAGCATAAGCAATGCTCAGCTGGAAGCCCAATAAACCCTTTGAACCGGTAATTTGCGCCCATTCTTTTAAAGCCTTTTCCCATTTTAAATATTAGTATAAAAGGGGGATTTGAGGAATCAGGATCGCCAAAGCAAACATTTGACACACTGTTATATTAGATTTATATAATATAAAGCTTAGGCACATGAGCCCATGCGGCTGCTGCTGTTCTGCAAATCAGTGCTTAGGTCTGCAATAAGGACAAGTTTCTCTGTGTGTGGATGTGCTGCTCTGAAGCAGGAGGAAGATTGTACCACATCAGTGTGGCAACAGACTGCAAGCAGAGAATCCTCCTATTTGAGGTTCTGTAGGAGACCAATTCCTATCTTTCATCATGAGAATAGTAACACTGGGTCACAGATAATGATATTTGAATGCTGTGGAAACTAACTGGGCTGAAATGTTACTTTGGGTTCTAAGAGGATACGGCGTGATACCACATTTCAGCCCCAGATCTGCTATGTGTGTGTTTAACTTTATAGCCCAGAGCGTATAAAGCTAAATCCCCATGTGTTTCTAGGACTCAGCTCCTGGATCTTGGAAGCAGAGAGATGGATGTAAAACTTCTTGTAGTAATAAACAAGTAGTTTTGTGTGCAGAGGGTTTAATGAAAGCTGCTTTTCAACATCTCTCCCTCTCCTTTCCTCCCTTTAATGTGTTTTCTGCTGCCATGGGGGTTGGGGAGGCTTCTCTTAGCGTTTGAGAGCTGTCTCCCCTATCTAATTCCCTGTTTCATGAAATCTGTTAGAAACTTATCTTTAAGGTGTTTGATAGATTTGGTTGAAATTAGTCAGTGATTAAAGCTATTTGGGATAGAACGGGATGGAGAAGAAATCCCTACAACTCTAGTACATAAACCCTGTTTCTTTAAGCATCCAGCTAAAACATTTAACATGTCCAAGGTGAAAAGCAGCATGCTGGTCTGATGCTCTGTATTTGTCATCTGTGTTTGCAAATCCAACACTGTAGCTTTATGTTTCTGCTGGAAAGAAAAACAAACTGAAAACAATAGGAGAAACCACAGAGCCTTGCCTGGAGTTGAAGGGTTTCTGCAGAGACAGGGCTGGGTCTGCTGTGGGGAATTAAGCAATTTCTTATGCGCCAGTTATAAAAGGGACAGCCCCAGTACGGGGACTGGGGTTGCATGGGAGCTAGGGGCTATCTGCTTGCGTGGCTTGGGGGAAAAGAGGTGGACTTGGTTTAGTGTCTTCTTATCACTGCTGACCTCTCTGCATGTGTTCAGTCGTGCACAAAACATGTCTGACAGGCAAATACAGGTATTGAGACTCTTTAATTGAGTTCACTTAGTAGTTTCCAGGCTCTCTACTCATACCTGAAATAGAACTCTTAATGCAGTCCTAGTGGAGAATGAAGATGGGGAAAGGTCTAAATACATTTGGTCCTGAAGACAGTATTTAGAAAAAAGCCAGGAGTGCTTGAGAGCAGAAAAGACTGTTTTACATGGGAATGGCTATGGGTTTGTGACTCTTCAGAACAAGTGCTAAATCCCTGAGTTTAATGAGTGGTACCAAAAAGCACTGTCTGGCTGCTGCCCAGGGACTATGCCATGGCTTCCTCAGCAGCACAGATTTCCCTGGGAATTAAAAAGAAGATAGAAGGGGCATGCCTATGCATGCGAGATACTGCCACAAACCCCCTTGGAGCTGCCATTTATCTCTTTCACCCATCCTGCCTCTTCTAGGCCATGTATTTAACACTTTCCATCTCCTTAGCAGTCACTACAAGCATGGAGGAGCCAAATGGAAGCTGAATTCACAAGTCTGTCACTGTTTTCCCTTTGCTCGTGGCATAAATCAAAAGGGAAAACCCCCTCTGTTAGCACAGAGCTCAGGTTTGTTTATTTTTTTGCCAGCTGCAACATGCTACCCTCTTAGGGGATCACGTCAAACCAGCCATGGTTTAGGTTGGAGTGACACGGCAAACCCAAGCTGCAGGCCTGGCCCCTCGCGATGAATTACAACCTTGTCAGGAACCTATTATATATATACATATATACATACATCTATATATTTTTTTTAAATTAAGGTAAGGTTTTTATCAAATCAAATACCTGCACACTAAATTATATTGCTGGTGCCAGCCTGACTCTCCGTCTCTCTCCCCTGCTCTCTTTTCCTTGCATTACGATACAGGAGGGTTTGTTCCAAGGAGAGTGCCTGGTGAGGTCCCGTGCTGCTGAGGGAATGCTGTTTGACCTTCCCACTGGTTTTGTTTTGAGTCTTTCCCACAACATGTCCCAGCGCTGTTACCTTGATGATAAAAATATTCAGAGTCCAAGAGTGGAGGCCTGGGATGATGGGGGAGAGGAAGGAAGGTGAACCAGTAACAGAGTGCAGCCTCAAAGCTGTTTACTCCTCTGTTTGCTGAAACAAGTTTGTTGTGTTTATTAATAGGGCATTTTAAATGCCAAGGGGAAAGTGTAAGGTGAACTAAAAACTCCTCTGGCACAGAATCTCCTTTTGTACTTACTGAAATCAGTTGGGTGCTGGCTTTGCCCTTTTTATCCATCCTCTTCCCTCTGAGGAATAGATGCTATTGTTATTTTAGAGGAGGTCATTAAGCAATTGAAAGCAGTAAAAGTTCACTGGAGGTCTGTTTAATCATGGCCCAGGAGTTTCTGTAGTCAGATCCTTAAGGTACTTCAAACTAGTGCACACAATAATTTAAGACATACGTGAAGAAGCTGTCAAGCTGTCAACTCACCGTCTTTTCCATGTTGGCAATAATTGTTATGAGCAAACATCATCGTTTTATGTTTGACCTTCCCACTGGTTTTGACCTTCCGACTGCATATAGCGGGAAGATGCTTCTGCTGTAATCTACAGGGAAGTTACACACAGGACAGCATTGAGCAAATTAAACTGGTACACAGCATCCCTGTGCCTCATAGTTTGATCTTGTAGAGTATCCTCATGAGGGGAAAAATCTATACCTGGTTACTGGCATAAAATCCTTCCTTTGTGTGCTTCCAAGGAGCATTGTGGTTTGGTTTTTATAGACTTGAATTCAGAGCACACTTGGGGAGGTTGGGTAGAAAAGTTTTCCTCAAGGGGACCTTCACAAACCGTGACCATTTCTGTTCAGAGAACATAATGAAAAGCTCTTACTAATCCTATATCATGCGTGTCTGGACACTGAGCTCATGTGCAAGCTGAAAGAGGCTCGTGCTTGCAGGATCAATTGCAAAGTTAATACAGGATGATAGAATACACAGCGCTGCAGTAACTCCAGTCTGTGTTCAGGCTGCCCTGCACTCAAGCAAGTGTTTGTTACACAAGATGAGATGGTGAAGGAATGCTTTGGAGGAAAGACCATTGGGGAAAGTGCCTGTGCTGATGGGTACATGGAGGTGAAGAACGGAGAAAGATCTGCAGAGCAGAGGGGGGTCTGATGTTCTCTCTTTTCTTTCCAGCTCAGAAAGGGCATTGGATTTTCATTATTTAGAAGCTGCAGAGAAAATCCATGACATTTCTTGAGATTTCAGGTTGTCAGTGATGAAATAAGATACAGATAAGAGGAAAGTAGAGCTGTGAGATGAGGAGAGGAGAGAGATCCTAACAGAAGAGACTGGATGTGTTAAGATGCTCTGTACATAGCTGGATGGGGGAATCCATTTCAAACAGGAAAAGCTGCAACATGGTAGAGGTGTCAGAGGCATAGAGGTCCATTTCTGATGGTTTGGGCACTTTCAGCACTGGACCCCAGTCTCTTGGTCCAGCAGTGACCAACTCTGCCCTTCTGAGCATTGATCTCAGCACCCTAAAACCCAGGCTCAGTCACTTTGGCTTTTATCATCTGAGGAGGAGCTGGTGAGGTCAGAGTCAAGGACCAATTCAAACTGAGATTTAAAACGTCAGGAATCTTAAGGCAACTGAATGTAGCAGGATTATGATGTTTCTATAGATCTTGTCTGATTACTGGGGACAGAAAGAGATTCCTTAACGTTTGAGGTCTTACACAATCTCTCCAGTAAGTACATATCCTTCAGGATAGGGCCACTTCCCAGCCATACTGCCTGCTGAGAACACATGGAATAGGTCCTGCCTAACCCCTCTGTTGCTCTATTGTACTCAGGGCTCTCTAGGGGGGTGGAAATCAGTTACTGCAGGAAATAGCTCAGAGAGAAAATGTTGAATGTGTGTAGCTGTTTAATTGCATTAGAGCCTTATTAAATAAAGGTACAGGAGAACACAAAGGTGGCCTGCTTCTATTTTTCATGCAGATATTATGTAAATTTATGTACCTGATTATGCCAATCTTGTGAACCCCTTAGGTTTCTGAACGGTTTCCAAGCCATCCCTTTTACTCAGTGGGGACTACTTTGTCGTTTGGTTCTGGGTTTGAAGGGGGGGCCTCCTAGACCTCCAGTGTGTGTCTGTGTATGCAGATGTGTGTGCTCCGTTGCTTTCCTGCAAGCCATGGACTGAATCTGGCACTGGCTTGTCTGGCTGGTTGAAGGAAAGTGTGTTTCTGAGGTGAAAAAATTTGCCTTTTAAATTTCTCTGTAGCTTATACCAAGATTATAATTCATATCCAGGGCTGAATACCAAATGACCCTGTTATTCATTTCCACAAATACTCTGAAAGGCGAAGAGTGAGGCAAGGGAAAATACTGGCCTAAATCCAGTGCTGTTAGAACCCAAAATCAATGGCATTTATATGAAGGTTGAATTTGGCCTCCTCCATCTTTCCTTTAAAGCTATAGATTAACAGGATATAAATATTGCATGATGCCCCAGAGCTGCACCAGCAGATCTGCTCAAAGACTCATCTTTCCCTATTGAACAAGGCATATATTGTAAAATGAAGTCTCTGTAACAAAGCCTCCATCTCCTAGAAAATCTCTTAGTGACTGTGCTTGATACTGTATGTTGCGAGGTACTTGTGAAGACTAAAACTTGTAGGATGAGCTCTCCAAGCGTGAAAAAGAAGCTCCTCTTTGGCAGTAACAGAACAATCCACAGTGGCTATTTACATGATACATCATTAGTAAAAGTTTTGACCAAACTTAGTCCTTCTGGTTCCATGCTGACAGACCCATGTGTTATCCCAAGAATTTTCCAGAACTAAGAAAGAAAAGGAAATGTGAACCTTATTGTTAAGGGTGATAAACCCATTGGAAAATGTGCTAAAGATCTTTCAAGGATCTTGTGGTCGAACAAGATTTACTTTGCCATCTACTGTGAATTATGGTTTATTTCCACTCTGTTCAATGTGGTAGACACTATTGTGGGAACAACCCAAGAGGTTTTCATCTTTATATGTGACATCAAGAATGCTGCATGTTTGTGTTGAGTCAGATGTTAATGGAGATTCTTGTTGAAATGCTGAGCAATGGGATATGTCCTTGCAAAACCCATCCCACCATCAGTGTTTTTCCGTGCCTGGAGCACTGACCAGTGACAGTCTAAATCATGAATCCCAAGGAGGTGATCCAGCAAAATAGTGGCAAAGCATATGTTTAACTTCCATTTGGGAATCGTTGCTCTCTGGGATTGAACATTTGAGATAAAACATATGGATTTCAGCTGTGTCCCCAGGGATGCAAAGTTAGAGTGCTGTAGAACACATATTGTGTATAAAGCATGGTTGTTATTTCTCCATTAGCACTGCCAGTGCTGGAGCTGGCTGTTAGTGTGTCATTCTCCTGACACTTCATTAATAAACAGGTAATTTCATACCTGATTTCCACAGAGTGTCATGCTGAAAACCACCTGGGTTTTGGTTTTCATCGACATTTACAGTGAAACATAAAGAAAGGAAGATGTAGACTGAGAAGTGCTGGTTCTGTTTGAACCAGGACTGGTCTGATTGAGTAATGGATCCATCAGGTTTGAGCGAGCGGACACACTGAAAGGAGAAAGCGTGTAACAGGAATCTGTGAGGCTCCATACGCCTGGTTGATGTGGAAGAGATTCCATGCCTTAGCTTCACAGTTGGGAATCTTTTAAACAGGGATCTTGCCCACTCTGTTGCTTCAATAGTGTATGCATTGATCCTTTATTATATCTTATCTCATGGATGTGGAGAGCAATTTACTCTCTTTTGTAGCAGCTTATCATGTATTTGAAGACCTGATGTGTGTTCCTTCTGTTTTTTCTTAGTTCGGCTGAATCATTCCAGTTCCTTCCACTTTCCTATGTGTCATTCCACAAAACCCATGACCTGTGCTCACTAATCCCAATGGATTTTGTGATCCTTTTCCAGAAGTGCTTACAGGAGTCTGCATTTGCCAGCAGGTGTCACCATACGAGAACAATAGCATCAAGCTCTGGAACGCAACTGTCCTGCAGGAGATGCGGATTCTATCTCTGCAGTTAGCTCTAATTTTGCATCCCATTGAAACTCACTTATTCCAGAATGACTTGGCACTGTCTTAGAAAATAGGTGTGTCCTGAAAGCAGAAGATCCCCAACCAAAGGAAAACCCACCAGGTTTGGAAATGGAGCTTGGCAAAGTTATCAGGGATTTTGCAGTGGTTGCTGGCTGGTGGCAGGTCAGGCTTTTGAATGGCATAGGCCTCCAGGTCTAGGTGTCCCATAAATGCACACTTCTTGAGGGTCCAGCGTATGGCAGCTTTCCTCCCTGACCTTTTTCTGGCTCTGAAGCACTGTTTGTAACTACTTTGATGTTTGTTTAGTAGGCAGAAACATCTTCAGACATCTAAGGGAAACACTTGTATTTGTGTTCTGATGCCTAACTCTAGCTTTATTGCATAGATACCCATGACATAAGTGAGTTTCTTACTGTTTTCTGTCTCTTCCTCTCTTGTTCATCGCTAGCTTGCTGAGGGATTCCAGAGTCAAACCCCTTCCAGCACCCCCAGTTTGCACAAACCAGTGTGAAGAAGTGTCCGTTCAGATGCTGTGTTCTGATTGACAGGAGGTGGGAGGCTTCAACAAAACCTGGGTTTTTTCCCAGAGGTTCTTCATGATATTTGCTGTGGGGACAGGGCAGTGATACACATCAGTAGCTCTGCAGAGGTGTTTAAGGGTGGTTCTGATGAGTTAGCCCTTTATGTGCAAGGATGGGTGTCTGCAGTACAACCTGCGTCGCATGGCCTGGAAACAGCCCATTGGAAGGGTTTGATTTTTCTCTTCTTGATTAAACCAGCAACCGCTGCATAAATACTGGAACTAAAACTTGCTGCAAACAGAAGGATTAGTATTTAGCTCTTTATCTAAATACACTCCATTCCCCCATCTCCCCTCCCCAAAAATAAAATAGTGTTGTTTGAAATTTCCAGGGAAGCTTAAGGCCTAAAGCATTGGGTGAGATGTAAATTTCTTAAAATATTTATCCATCCATAAGTGGCTACATATTTGACATTATTATAGGGTTTCTCAGTGTTCCATTTTATTAAAAAATATTTATTTGGTTTCTAAGATTACTGCTTCTCTGACCACAGAAAATTCAATTACTGAAAACTGCAGCTATCAAATTGGTTGAAAATAAATAGCCTTTTATCCAAACCTGGCATGGGCTGGTTTACTTTTAATACGTAGCCATAAAAAAAGAAGCTCTTTCCACAGAGAGCTGGTTGGTTACAGAGCAAAAAGCCAAGGAATACTTTGCATCATCAGGTTTTATTTAAAATAAGGTAGGGAGGGGGGTACAAAATAAGTCGTTATGAGGCTAATTAGATGTTCCTTTTGCTCTTTTGTTTTAACAAGTGACAGAGCATCTCTCAAGGTGTTTCTTCTGTTGGGATAAATAAGTCCTGTATACTTGTTCACATGGGTGAATAGATATGTAGGTAAAGTCCTAAATGCTTTGACATCTAAATTTACGGTTTAAAATCAGGGATTGTCTTTGCAAATGGCAAATAATAGAAATCAGTGCTAGAATTAATTAACTAATTAGCCTAGTAGGTTTATTGGTTTGCATCTTCAATTATGTAGATTCCATCACATCTCAAGACATTGTGCTGCAGAGATTTATTAATGAAGGATGTACTCGACTGTAGATAAAAGCTTTAACATGCTCTATGATATACAGGAGATGTAGTACATTTATGGTGGATGCGTGGCTCATGCCTTCAACCACAACCATCTCTCTTCTAACAATGCTTTTGCAAAGAAGTGATAAAGCAGAAGGGAACAAATCTTGAAAGAATGACTCTCATTTCCAGCTCTTTCCAAGCGATCTGGGCTGAGGCTTCTCTTCCTTTGTTAAATAACCATGTTGGCTTTTGAGTCTGTTTGCTTGCCTGTAAAGTCCCTTCTGCACCGTGTCTGAAGACACCGTGTCTTTCAGCTGAGGTCCAGTCGGCATCAAAGGCTGGAATGTGAAACATCCCTGTCGTGTCGTATGCCAGGAGTCCATCGTTAACAGGTCCTGTTAGCAGGCTGGCAGGCTGTGAGCCCCTGCCTTGCATGGATCAAGGATGCTTGCTGAGAGACAGCCCTGCAGCCCCTGGGTAAGGAACAATGTGCTCCAGGCAGACACCCTGCTTAGGGCTCACCACAGAGCTGTCTGTCCCAGCACCAGGATGAAAGCTGAGAGATCAAAGCTCAGACGAAAGCAAAGGGAGATAATGCAGTAGGCACATGCTCTTTCCAAAAAATGCTGCTTTTAAAGGGAAGCTGCCTTTTTGCCAGTAGAATGAATGCCCGTTGCTTAAAGGGGAGTTAAAGTGATGAGGAGATTTTTCTAAGAGAAACAGAAACATGTCAGTATTAAAAATCTCAGGTTTTATTGCTTTGGAAAGACATCTGAATTCCCTAGAAGATCTGTGGGAAAATTCGTCAGCTGCTGAGATGGGTAAAAATATTCCTGTATCTCCCACTGGGCAGAGGGAGAGAATCACAGTTATAACCATTTCCTTGAAAACTAGAAGTACTTTGTAGTTCCTGTTTACCCAGTTGTCATCCTTTGCAGATGCAGGGGAGGAGGATTACCTGTGGGTCTCAGCTAGAGCACATGGGGCAGGACAGCAACCCAGACCTCTTCCGTGTTTATCCCCTTTAGGTGGCACGTTTCATTTCCCCATCCCTCAGTCTTTCCAGCTGTTAGATAGAGATATTGCAAAGGGTTATGTTGCAAAGTTTAGTAAAATTAAAGAGTGCTTGGAGAGGGCTTTAAGAAGATTTTGTGAGGAAAGGACTCACTTAGGTTTGAAGAATAGCTGGCTGCTTTTCCATCTCTGTGGCTTTGCAGGTCTGTACACACACGTCCCATTGTACACAAAAGCTGCTTATTTTTTTAAGCCAGTTGGTGAGTGTATTATATGACATCGAGTCATCCAAAGAGATTGCTTCAGCCAAAATGGCAGGGGAGAAAAGAGGCTGAGAGCCTACACTTTAATCTCTTTTCTGATGTGATCTCCCAATTGCATCAGGAGGCGAAGTCTCCCTGAGGTTAAAGTCTGATTGTGTGGAAGATAATACACAGCAGCGGTTATGGCACACTCGCCTTGCCAGGAGACCTTTCCCCAGCTTCCCTGGAGGTGAACCAGCTCCTATTGTTTCCTGCCCAGCCTGCTAGCTACAATGCTGTTGAAATGTAGTTTATGGATAAAACGTAGTTTAGGTATCTGTAATGGATTCTGCACTCAAAGCCAATAGAGCAGTAGCTTAGCCATCACTTGTCAGCCCATAAAATCTGTGGTTACCTTTCTTCTCCTTTTCTTTCCTTTCCTTTTTTTCCTTCTTTCCTCCTTCTTAATGTCTCCTGAAAAGCAGTAAAACACAGCAGAGCCTGCTGTAGTCAGGTAACTTATCACTCACAGCAAAAAGCTCCCTGGAAGTGTGTTCAGAACGCTTGTATATTCATATCTATTTTGAATATCTGCTTCTAGATGATGTTGCTTTGCTCATTTTAAAAGCTCTGCCTTGAATAAAGAGCTTCTTTGGAAGCTTTTTCAGTGTGACTTGGTCCTGCCTTGGTCACAGATACCCTTCAGCTTACAGTATTCATTGCGATGCATACAAACAACACATTGACTGCAGCCCCACTTTATATTCTCACTAAATCAAGGTAAAGCTTTTTAAAGCCCAATTCATATTCAGAAATTTCCCTGTGGGTGTGAAGTGATTTGACAGAGGCAGAGCTCACACTGAGAACCCTCCAGCCCTGCGGCTTCATAGCAGAGAAGGGAAAAATATAGCCTGGGGTGGGGACAGGAGTTAGAAATAGTTTAGAGGACCCTTTGGTGGTGGATGCTGGGCTTTAATTCACGTCAGAAGAGGCCCAGCTATCACACAGCACTCATCACAGATTTATGCATCTCCTATTAGTGCTTATGGATCTTTTGCTGAACATAACCCTTCTTGATTGTGTTCTTTTTCCTGATCAAAGACTGTTAAAGTTATAAATATCCCTGTGATATATTGAGGTTTTCCTAAGTAGTTGCATTGATGGAACAGTTGTCAGGGTACTCATGAAATAATTTATTTTCCATGTATTAACAAGTTCCTGATACTTATTATTAATTTTCTATATTTCATATACACATAAAATGCATATTTCAGATAATGAACAATCTGTGCTTTAAAATAACCAGCCGATGAATTCATATGCTGAGTATGACCACATAGAATGAAGCCATTCGTTGTCATCAGTATTGCCTGAAATGCAGGTGTAGAAGATTTGGGCTTATACATAAATAAAGCACAGCAGGATGTTGATCTCGTGAACATCACGATGTAACAACCAGCTCTTCACTATTACTTCCTGTTAAACTGTTTTTTCCAGTCTGAAGTTACTATCTTAATGACAGTGAAGGCTGCACGTGGGCATGGATGGGCATCTCATCTTTGCCCCCACTGAAATTGCCTTGGTGGGCTCAGATGTGTTCCCCTCCATGCACCATTCAGGCAGCAGCTTCTCTCCTGGGTCTAAGGGTGGAAGTGATTTGTGTCTATTGGAGAAAATATCTAATTTCAGATTGCTGTCATTAATTGCACTCTTTTTTGTAAATTGAGCTTATAAAACAAAGGATTTACATTATTCCTATAGAATTCCATGTGCAATATTGTATGTCTGCATTCTTAGGCTGGGCAAAGCCCTGAGTTGTCTGGGCTGAAGCTTTGCCAAAAGCATCTAAATTACAAACTCAGTGTCTCCTTTTTGCCTGATGCCTGGAAGCGTCATCCTCTGAGGGCAATGCCCATAGCTGGGATTTCATTTTAGGACACATCTGAATTGGTTTAACATTTAACTTAGCCACTGCTGGTAGAGAGATTGTAAAGTCTTGGTAGCTCATTCAGCATTTGGATTTGAGCGTTGCCAAGGGTGGAGCATGGCAGGAAGCTCTGTGTCTCTTTGGTGATTAATGAGGCACATTCCCATAAGGTCCCATAGCCTAGGGAGATCTGCTGCACGATTCAAAGTCCCTTGTTGGGGAGATAAAACAAATGGAGAAGCTGGCACTTCCCAGAGCTTTTGGAAGGATTATCCTGCTCTTTGGTTCAGCAGTCCCCCAGGTGAGCCTCCCTGCTCTGCTTTCCTGGGAATATGCACAACATGGAAAGCAACCAGCATTTAGAAACAAGTGCACCCACAGAGAAGATAGATGTGAAGGGAATACAGATGGTGCCCAAACCACAGCATGTACAACTTGATCAGGCTCCAGACCTCAAACGTCCCTAATTTAAGAGTTATCCAGATACAGGTTTTTAGGTTTGCTCATTATAAAAATCAGAGACTAACTCCAGCGTTCAGATGCTGGTTGGAACACCAGTAAAGACCACAGCATTCAGAGAGATCTGGACCAAAGGTGTTAATTTTAATCCATTTTTAGAAAGGCATGATTATTGCTGGCATGGCTGTTCTATTTGAAATGTTTTAATTACCAGAGAACAAACAGTTTTATACAGTTCCCATAGCAGCTGAGCTACATGTTGGAAGCCAAATGTTCTGGCCAGAGATAAGGTTACTTTTTCTGTGAAAGCAGGAAAAGGTAAATGTACGGAGCACTTCATGAAATGCTAAAATTATGGTGTAGTGTCCATTCTGTCAGTCACTAGGAATTCATCTGGAATTCCATTGGAAGATCTGTATTTTAGGTACAAATTTGGAGCGGTTGTTGCTGCTTTAGAGCGCATGCAGATTATTTCATTTCAATTCCAAAGCACATTGTACCCAGCCAAGTCTAGTGTCATGTTACAGACCTGAAAATACAGAAACCCTGTTCTGTAGTTCCTTAGTATAGGGTTGAGTCCCTTGTTTATTAAGGATGATTTTCCTTTATTTTACTGAAAGCAGCAGTGGGGATGAATGCATCGTGTGAGCTGGTTTCACAGTTTATGTTACTCCTTTGTTGTTTGCCTCTTAGTGTGAAGTTAGACAAAGAGCCCTGTACCATATGATGTAAGTGAATGGACAGATAAGAAAGGAGGAAATTGCTGTACCATCTAAGCTAACCATTCATAATTAATACACTTTTCATATTGCTGAGATTGGCAGTATTCTCAGGGCAGTTGAAAATGTTTATCCTCATTTTCTGTCTTCAAAATAATAGGGTTCTTTTCAGCTTTATATTGAATGTGATTAGACCTTCAGGAAATCTCCGTCTTTTCTGTCAAGATGAGCCTATGATATACTAATGTTGTCAGAATGACGAGATGAATCGATTGAAGTATGTAGAAGGATGAAAATATTAATTTGGATTCCATTTTATCTTCTTCATTTTTCATGTTTGTAAAGCTTGGAGGACAGCATTTGAATCTTTTGTGCTAAGAAGTGCAAGGATCATGGCTTGCTCAGAGCACAGATGGAGTTTCCAACCAACAGCAAGCAAGTTTTGAGTGCTGACTGACAGCTTATTGTATACAGAGACCAACAGCTGTAAAAGTGCTCAGGCCTTTAGTATTGGTGGAGGTAGCCAGCATTTCCAGTATTTATCTGGACATACAACAGTTGTGGAGAATGGAAGGGAAAAGCTTCCATGGGCATTTCAGTTGAACAGGATTTCCTTAAGATATTTTCTGTGTTTCTGACAGGTTTGAATGGGCACCAGCTGCTATCTCAAAGCCACAAGCACTGTAGATAGCCAAGTCCAGACAATTCGCTTTTAAATAAGGTGAAGCAGGGAAAATAGAGCTGTGTATTAAACTGTAGTATTAATGCAAATGTTTCTCCAGGAATCTCACTGGAATTACTTTAGAGGAATGAACTCCAAGGTGTGAATTTAAGGTGGACTCTTGGTTTCCTGTTCAGAGAGAAACAAGAAGAGGTGAAACTAAAGAAATGTAGGAATTTAAGTATCAGGAACAGAGATAGCAAGTTTCTTTCTCTTCCAGTGCAAACCAATATACTTTTATGTCTGCTTCCAGAGTACATCACAATCAAATTTTGAGGAGTTTTCATGGAAGTTTTCCAGCCTGGAAGTACAGGGAAGGATGGAAAAGGGGTGATGAACTCCCTAATAAATCTGTCAGTAGGAAGGACCCTTGAAAATAATATGGTTCTTCACTTTTTCCAACTACCACATCTCATCTTCTAACAGTATAAATAGGTGGGTTTAAAACTAGATTTCTCAACTGAATATGTTAAATTTGCTGGCATAAGATGCCAGCTTTTGACACGAGAATATAGGACCATTCATTAGATTTACAGTCTTGAAGTCCATATTCCCTTGAAGATTAAACTTTCATTAAGTTCCCCCTTTTTTCCCCTTTATTTCCTGCCTCTTGCTCACATCACACTATAACTTTCATAAGCACTCCTGGGTTTATTGCTTTAATAAAAACAGCTTTGGTGGAGGTTTAAGGGCACTTCAGATTCTCTCAAAACCTTTTGGAAATTCACCCCTAAATCAGTAATTCAACCTTCCTTCCCTATCCCCTTGTCTCCCACCATACATACATCTTCATTATGATGCATCTAGAAGAAGGTAGCCTGTAATTTAAACAATTACATCAAGGGTTTGATTTTCTTCTTCTCTCTTTTTCTTTTTCTCCACCATTGTTATGACTAGACAGAGGATCATACTGAGTACATTAGCCAGGCAGTGACTCAGGACACCTACTGCTTGGAATGCCATTGCGCTCTGAAAGGAAAGGGATAAAACCGTCTATCCTCCAGGCCTGAACCCCACTACATAGTAATATTTCTGCCACAGAAATACTTTGCTGTCAGCTCCAGCAAGGCAGCGTTGGATAGCTGTGGTAGTTTGTTGTCAAAATGAAAAATGGTTCAGTGCAAAAGGTCTCATTGCTGGGATGCTAACAATCAAGGAACACTAAGTCAAGCATTTGACAAGGAACTTTGGTCTTGCTGTTAAATACCACTTAATATTGTCCTGCCCGATAATCCCTGCTGTTTAACAACTCTGCAATCATGGCTCAGTGATGGCATTATGCCTTTTCTGAAGAGAAAAACTGGGCCATATGTCATGCATTTGCCTGCTAAAGAGAACAAGTATCTTTTAATATCCGAGGAAAATATAGATGTTTCAAAAATAGGACAGTTGCAAACATATTATAGTCTTGGTTCATCTTTGGAGTTTGTGTCCAAAATGGAGAGGAGTGTTGCAGTTCCAGCTGAGGTTAGTTGTGGGTGAGAAGCTGAGCATCTTCTAGTCCTATCCTTTTGGAAGCTTGTATGTGCTACATGCAACCTAGGAGCAAATCAATGCATCCCGGCCGGTATTCTGTGGGATATAAGTGGAAAGTTTTGCTGTTATCACCTGGTCTCCACAGCTTTTGCCTTAAAAAGAGCTCCCTCATGGTATGTGTTGTATTTTCCAGTTAAGATTTGCTGCTTTCAGGTCATGACCTCCCATGTATCCATTCTTTGACTGGTACCAAGTTCTTTCTGTCTTTTTTATCCTTGCTTTTCAATGCTTATCTCGAGTCATCCAGCCACCAATGAGTCTTTTCTCTATTTGGATGTGCCTTGGTGATGGTTGCGTTCTATGTGCAAATAATAACTTTTGCTTATGTGCTTTTAGTCCTGTTTAATTCTGTACTTCTGCATTATGACTTGGGGAATGTCTGATATATGAAGAGATTCTTCACAAAGGCATAGAAAGTGTTGTGGCAGAAGATGAATTGATTATTGACCTGAAAGTCAGTAGGGCATTTCTTTGTATTAGTTTGGCTACAAATCCTGGTTGGAGGTGGGAATAATGATATTCACAATGGGGAAAAATAAAATAAAATAAAATAAAATAAAATAAAATAAAATAAAATAAAATAAAATAAAATAAAATAAAATAAAATAAATAAAATAAAATAAAATAAAATAAAATAAAATATAAAAAAATGGCCCCAGACCATAGAAACGTTCAGTGTGCAAAACTAAGCATTGTTCTTAAGCATTTATTTCCAGGAAGGAATTGCATAGCTAACAAGTAGAAAACAGTGATAATGATTTTCAGGGAGTGAATGACTGGAAGGGCAAGAAACTGAAGCAGTAATGGAAGAGGTTGAAGGCAGCCTTTGGAGAAAAGAGTAGAGACCTGAAACAGCTCAACCTCCCCGTAGCGATGCTTCTGGGACATATTTCTCCTGCTGAAGGGATTGAACCCAAAGCTGCGCCAGGCAGTTTTCCTAGCTGCTTGCTGTTCCTCCATCATCGTGCTGTCAGGGCAGGCCTATATTGGGTACCATTTTGTTTACATATCGACCCCAATGAACTAAATAACCATGAAAAAAGGCAGGGAAATTCTGGAAGAGATGGCTGCTGGCAAATATTTTTCTATGCTTGATGTGTCAGCAGGGTTCTGGCAGGTGCCCTTAGAAAAATACAGCGCACATTTTTGTGCATTCAACACCCCCTTTGGGAGACACTGCTTCCTCAGACTGCCCTTTGGGTTATGTTCAACACCTGAGGTGTTCAAAGGAAAATACAACAACTGTTTGATGGTATGGAAGGTACAAAGGTTTGTGTAGATGACATTTTGATCTGGGAAAACCAGTGGAGGAACTAGGCAGTGGTTCCTAGCAGCCTTGGAAAAACCAGGAGTTAGGCTACAAGCTAAACCAACAGTAAAAGGAAGTCCTGTAAAATGGGAGAGAAGTGTGCATAGTGAGGGTAGTGTCCATCACAGCAGGCTTGAAGCTGTGTTGTCCACGGTAGGTGAAGAAGGAGTCAAAGCTCTCTGAAGTGCAGAGAGCAATCTGTGCCCAGCCTGGCTGCCTGGGAATGGGAGACTTCAGGCTGACCCACCCTCCCTCCCTCCTTGTTTGAAAGCTGCCCATCATCCCAGGGTGAGGGGGGAAGACGTGCATTTATTCCGGTAAACTACTTTTGGAAGGCTTTATTTGGGGAGAAAAAATGCAAAGAGCTCTTCAAATCTGTTAAGTCTCACTTTAGAGAGCAGTAATTTTTTAGGTTACTAAAATGGTGGGTAAGGTGAAGGTCTCATATAATCCCCTCGGTCTTTGTGAAGTTACTCCCATTTATAGAAAATAATGGTGAGACCTCTGCTATTACTAT
>JBCJKH010046751.1:0-19520 GCA_039877255.1 Loriculus beryllinus | reverse complement strand
CATGTGACAAGTGACACACCTGACACTGAGGGCCACGTTATACCAAGTAACTTCTTTTTTTTGCACGGCAGGTAGCATCATGTATGTGTCTCGGAACTACGCTCTGTATTATGTGCTCTTTATTTAGCTACTGAAAGTGAATCTGCATCAGCAGCCTGCAGTCAGTCCAATATATCAGAAGTATTTTTATTGATTTTTATGTAAATCACCATTTGGAACTAGAACAAAGAAACGTAGAAAAGTTTGGGTTGGAAGGGACCTTTAAAAGTCATCTAGAGCAACCTACCCTCAATAAGCAGGAAAATCTTCAACTAGAGCAGGTTGCTCAAAGTCCCATACAACCTGACCTTGAATATTATCAGGGGCGAGACATCTACTACCTCTCTGGGCAACATGTGCCAGTGTTATGTTACCCTCATTGTAAAAAAACCCCATTCCTTATATCTAGTCTAAATCTCCCTTCTTTCAATTAAAATCCATTGCCCCTTGTCCTATTGCAACAGGGTCTGCTAAAAACTTTGTCCCTATCTTTCTTCTAAGCCCACTTTAGATACTGGAAGGCTTCTTTAAGACCTCCCTGGAGCCTTCTCTTCTCCATGCTGAACAAGCCCAATCCTCTCAGCCTTTCATCCTAGCAGAAGTGTTTGATTGCTTTCGTTATTTTTGTGCCCCTACTGTGGGCCCACTCCAACAAGTGTATGTCTTTCCCATGCTGAAAACCCCAGAGCTAGACGTGATGCTCCAGCTGAGGTGTTACCAGAGCAGAACAGAGGGTTAGAATCACCTCCCTTGGCCTGCTGGCCACCCTTTATTGGATGCAGCCCAGTATATGGTTGGTTTTCTGGGTTGTGAGTGCACATTGTTGGCTTATGTTCAGCTTTTCATTCACCAGTATCCCCAAGTCCTTCTCCGTGAGGCTGCTCTCTACCCCTTCATCGCTGTGCCTGTATTGATACTGAGGGTTGACCTGACCCAGTGCAGAACCTTGCACTTGGCCTTGTTGAACCTCATGAAGTTCACACGAGCTCGCTTCTCAAGCTCAGGTCCCTCTGGATGGCATCCCATCCCTCAAGCACATCAGGCACACCAGTCAGCTGTGGTAGATGCAACTGTGCAGTGCACTGGGAAACACAACCTCCCTGGTGGTATCTTATGTACCCAAATCAGTAAGGGTTGTGTATGTTTCTGACACAAGAACTTGGTTCTTGCAGGGTAACTAATGTGTCCCCTGAAACACCTGAATACACACATTTCTTATAAAACTGAGGACTAGTGTTGGAGGCAGCACAGCGAGCTCCAATGTGGTTTTTGGTTTTGTGAGAAGATGGATTAATGTAGTTGATCTGTACATAGAACATAAATAAACACAGTCACTTTAATAATACTTACCTCAAATTGTCAATGAGCTGACCAGTTTCTATGGGAAGTAAAATAAATTTACTTAGAAATATCATCTGTGGTGAAGGTTCTCCATTTGTTCTGCTCTCTTGGGCAAGTGTTCAAGCCCCATGCCAGTGAGGAGTGTAATCACAGAAGGCTTTGTAATGTCAGCTGGTGAAATCAGCTTGGTTAAAAAGTAGGTTTTAAAAGTCCCTAGCTGCAAGTTTCTCACTGAGAACAGTGCAGTAATAAGGAACTGTTCTTGGTGAAGAAACATTATCAGCTTCAGGTGGAGGAAAACCATACCTGGCACAATGGTAGGTGATAGAATTGTGCCTAGGAAAGGGGTATGATGGCCTTCTACAAAAGCGGAGTGATGAGTGCTGGGCAGCAGAGAATTATTGTGTGGATTTTGTTAGGAAATTCACTAACCCACTTCTTTCACCAATGCTATTCTGTTTCATAAAGCCTGAAATGGCTTGTCAGAGACCAAGAGTCTCAAAAATGCATGGAGACCTACCTCACTGTACCAATACTTTGAATGGAATAAAGCCCTCTGTTAGCTTTCACTCTCTCCAGGAGGCAAAAATGCATAGCCCAGAAGTTAGAGAAGGAGGTATCTGTGAAGAAAGACCAGCCACAGTGAGTATGAAGAAGCACTGCAGAAGGCTTTGAGATACGGCTTGCCAAATATTAACCCTGTTTAGACTGTTTAATCCTTATCATTAACATGAAGCTTTCCCAGCCCAAAGAGTAAAACCTATAGCATGAGAGCATAGCAATTAATAACAGCATCCTATTAATGTTTTAATACATTAAACCATTGTATTTCTGTAAATTTTGGAAGTCTAACATTCATTGTGCTACATTACAGAACATCTTCAGAGGTCAGTTATGATTTCTTTTTTCACTGCACTGGCAAATAAATAGTGCTATGTAGCTTGTCTGCAGAAAGTTAATCTATTTAATTTAACCTATATGGAGGTATACTCTGTGCAGATTCCTTCAGTAATTACCTTATTTTGTAGGTTTGGAGTTATCCATTCTGTGTTCACAAATTTGCTCCTGTGGACAAACGGAGTGTTAACAGAGTCAAAACATCAACTGAATGAACATAAGGAAAGACTAATCACGCTTGGTTTTGGGAACATAACAATAGGTAAGTGAAAAGGCTGGTACATTTTGGAAGTCCTGCTCTAGCACACTCTTGTACAAAATACATTGTCACTGTAGGATGGGGCTGAGTCATTCACAACTATGTCAGCATGGTCATCCCTGGACAAATGGTAGTGAGCTCATAGTCAGTTCAGATAATAACGAAATGTTATATGATCATTATCATTATCATGTATGTGATCCAGGTTGGAAGGAACCTCTGGAGGTAATCTAGTCCAACCCCTTGCCTGGGGAGGGTCACCCCAAGCAGGTTACACAGGAACATGTCCAGAGGGGCTTCAAATGTCTCTACAGAGGGAGAATCCACAACTGCCCTGGGCAGCCTGTTCCAGTGCTCTGTCACCCTCAATGTAAAGTTCTTCCTCATGTTGAGGTGAAACTTCTTGTGTTTAAGTCTATGGCCATAATCTTGATGCATTAGGTGAGAGCAGGTAAATAAGAAGTTAGCAGCTCTTCTTGATATTTCTACTAGTTAAATAGAAGCAGTTTCCTTATATTACATCTTATTATTCTGCTACCAGAATCATTACACAATTATGAACTGTCAGAAATAGCATCTGAAAGAAGGGGGAGCAAAGTAGTGATCTGCAAGACAAGTCTGGCATTAACAAACCATCCACTGCAAAAGCAGTTTTTTGTCATCTCTTAACACCGTGTGCTTGAGACAAAACAATTCCAACTTTCTCATTTCCTCTTCTCTTCTAAAATTATAGAAAACAAATTTAAAATTTCCAGGCGCTCATCTGAGATCAGTGCCTAAAAATGTGTTCTTCAGCATGTGCGTTTACACATTTATAAATATATACATTGTGAAAATGCACATTAAATACGTACATTTTGCAAATATGAGCAATTGTTCATTGAGATGCCTTAGGGGTTTAAAATGCCAATGACTGCACAGCAGAGAGATCAGGATTTCATAATTCCTCTAGTTTTTCTCAAAAGGAGAAGGCTGATTTTTGATTTTGATTTTTATTTTTAACCCTAAAACTATACTGGGACATGGACTAAAAGTATCTGTGGCTTACTTGGCCTCTTTTCTAGACAGAAACAACATTTTAATAAAGTGGGTTTGGTATTAGAAACCACACTATGTAAATAACTGATAAAAACTCAGAGTAGAACTGAGCCTTTTCCTTGTTGAGTTTGTCCTTGATCTATCTGCAGATCTTTGGGCTTCTATAAAAACCTTCTAAGCTGAAGGGCTGAGAACTCAAAACCCTTGGATCTGCTTTTTTGTGTCATAAAAAAGCATTTTTACCAAGACCCTGCTGAAGTTTGGTGCACTTCGATGCAGCATTTGTTCATGATGTGGTTATTGTTCAGGGCCTGAGCAGTGAAGGCAGAAACTATACTACAGTGAACCTGCAAAGGCTTTGTTAAATTAATGAATTTAATGGCAAGACCTTTAGTTAGGTAGCTAACTTGGTCATGTAATATGTCGTTTGACTGAAATCTTACCTTTTTTATGCCTTGTTATTTTATTTATGTTGTATCTATTTGCTTTAAATGATAAATCTTTATAATGGATGTAACTAATCTCTTCTTCTCCTTTAGTTTTAGATGATCATGCACCTCAATGCAATTGCACAACAACAACTCTCTGCTCTATATTTTCTCAAGGAATATATTACCTGTATCCCTTTAATATAGAGTATCACATCCTAGCATCCACAATGCTCTATGTCCTGTGGAAGAACATCGGCCGCAAAATTGAGCATCACCAGCAACACAAAACTCTATTCAAATTCCATGGCATAACTGTTGGAATGATTTTTGGACTAGTCATCTTGACTAGCACAATAGCCATAGTTGTAGTGTATCTAATCCAGATTGGACGTTCGAAAATCAAAAGCGAGTTGGCACTTACTATGTTTTACTTGCATGCTATCTTTGTTTTGGCTCTCATGTGCACAGCTGGAATTGTTGCCCTTCTCATCTACAGACAGGAACACAGATCATTGGATAATTCAAAAAACCCTGCTCGAAAACTTGATGCAGAGCTGCTGGTGGGCACAGCTGCGGGGTCCTGGCTCCTCTCCTGGGGCTCGATCCTTGCCATTATCTATGCCCAAGCGCATCCAAAATACACTTGGTATAACCTGCCCTATTCCATCCTGGTTATTATCGAGAAATATATTCAGAACCTCTTCATCATTGAATCCATACATCGTGAGCAGGACAAGGTGAATGATGATATTAAAACTCTTCGAATAGTGACTATATCTAGGGGAAACACTTTATCACTTACCCCCTCTTACAAAGAGATTTACAATGACAGAGCCACTCGTGATGATGGGGAGGTACCCTGCTTGTTTAAAAGCAGCATCTATGGGAGAGAAAATGGTGGTGGTGGAGCCAAGGAAGAAGCAAGTCAGGAAAATAGTTCGGTCATGCATTCAGGCTCAGATTTCTCATTTTGCAGTAGAAACTCAGTTAATAACCACAAGAGAATTCTGAAGAACATCGCTGCATTCTTATTCCTCTGCAACCTTTCGGTAAGGCATTTTGTACATAATTCACAAATTAATAGCCAAAAGCTTCCCAACCTTTCAAGTCTGATAAATATATTAAAATTACAAAGCTCTATAGCTCGTAGCAAGTAAATTTTACTTCTTCTTCTGAAAGAATAAGTGACTTTGCATTTGGGGAACAGTTTATTTAACATGGAATCTGGGAGCCTAGGCTTGCTTTAGTTGTAGTACAAAAACTGTAGCAGTAGCAGAAGCAGAGGCTGAAACCTCTTCAGTGTGCCCCCAAAGCAACAGGGAGGATTTTCTTAGGCATTTCTGAAACCAATTTGCAGTTCGATGGGGTCACAGTCATTATGGGCTATTGACTTGTATTGCTGGTGATTAACATTGGCCTTGCATTCTTTCCTTGCAGCTGTGGATACCACCAGCTTTTGGATGCCGCCCGGAATATGACAATGGACTAGAAGAAATAGTTTTTGGCTTTGAACCCTGGATAATTGTTGTGAACCTTGCAATGCCTTTCTCTATTTTCTATCGGATGCATTCAGCTGCCTCACTCTTTGAGGTCAATTGTAAGACATAGATCATATAGGGTCCCTCAGTGAACAATTGATTGAATAATTAATTAAATAAGTAACAGCTGAATGAGTGGATGAATGAATGGGTGAACATAGCAACAGCTGCTCAATACATGGAAGATTCAATAATTCCTTTAAAAAGAAGGGACCGTAGCTAATAGCATGTAATTATTTTTTCCTTCCATGTATTTTGTTATATACGTGGTGTTATTGTATAGGTACACTTTTCAGAATCATATTAGTGTTAATATGGTTAACTCTATGTAGTAAAGTTAATTCAGTCTCATTAATCTTTGTTTTAATCATCTGGTATTTCTCCTCTATATAATTTGTATTGTTTTGTTTTCATTCACTGTGGCTTGTGAAAGGGCTTTAAAAAAAATCTGTATTATTTAGGAGGGAAAAGTCCCAGTAACAGCTGAGCTGAGTGCTGCTCCTGGATCACAGAGATATTATGAAAACTCCAACTCTTAATTCTTAGCAATGCTTTTATAGTAAAACCTGAAAAAAATTGCTGTTTAGATGGGATGTGGGAACTGGCTTAAACCTCCTGAATACTGATAAAAAAAAAAAAAATCTATATATAGTTACTATTTTCTTAACTGTATAGCAAGAAATCCAGGTGAAGTAACATGTATGGTTAGGTATTATGCCGTATATAATTTCTTCTGATAAAATAGATTTCTATTAATGCATCTCCCTTGTCTTGTATTTATTATACAACATAACTGAGAAATAAAGCTAATCCTCTCAATTCTTTATTTACTCATTCTTGAAATGCTTTAAGAGAGAACAAGCAGTAGTCTTAAGGTTTATGTTTAGTTATGTATGTTCCATTGCCGGAATGGTGTATATACCCTGTACAATATTTTTATGAGTGGCTAATGGCTTTGTAGTTCAATGTCCTGGTTGGAATATAATCATATATCTTCATACAGGGATGCTGTAAAGCATAGCTAATGCCGCTAGAAATTTGGAGGGCGCTTGGCCATGAGTTTTATAAGTGTGATTTACAAGTGTGGTTTACAAGCTGAACATAATCTCAAATCCCTAGGATATTTAATTGCCTGCCTTCTCACAGAAAGCATTGAGAAGTTGGGTGCCTGAATAATTTTAGAATACGTACTTGTGATATGGAAAGACTGGAACGACGACCAGAATGCTAACAGGGAAAGGTAGATCAGTTACTAGATAATCCTTGCTAACACATTAATGATGTAGTCCTAAGCCTTGTGGGTGAAAGGCTGCAAAATTTCTGCCCCCACCTAGCTCCTAAAAGGACCGTAAAACAGTTGTCACACCATCTGCCTGACAGCAGTCATATGCCTGAATGGGAGAAGCCTGCTTCTGAGAGCAGGTTTCAGCAGCCTTGTCTGCTCTTGAGCAGCAGAGCAAAAGTTTTGGCTTTGTACCACTAGATGGCAACCGCAGACCATTCCATAAATGACCCGATCGCCGCTAGGACTCGCTTCACATCGTAATTGATCTTCCTTTCTGCTTGATGCTACACACGGGAATTTTTGCTACCACCTTTACCTTTTGCAAAAGCCAGATCAAGTAAAGCAACTTTCATCTGAAGTCTCAGGTGAAGCCTGAAATAAATGTATCAACCTGAGCATGAGAACTCCTTAAGCAAAGCAATTTCAGTTCAATTTGAAGCAGTTAAGAGTCACCACCTGGTCACATTGCTGTAATCTCTGCCTTTCTCTAGGGCTGCTTTTCATGCCCTTTTGTCACATCGCCCGTAGTTTATACATTCATTCGAGACAGTAATATTTTCTGTCTTTCCCCTTGAGCACAGTAGCTTGATCTCACCTATGTCCGTGCAAACATTGGCTCTAGCCAATTCCCTTGGTTGCCTCTCAGACTGATTCCACTTTAAATACAGTAAATAAAGCCATGGAGATAAATAAAGCTTTAAATCTTCCTTCCATATCAGCTGTTGGACCAAAACTCCAACTAATTCTGAGATCAGAAGAAAAAAATCATTTAATTAGGGAGGCCCATAAATTTCACTTCATCTTTTAAGTGCTCATGAAGATGGCCGGAGGAAGTCTGTATCTTCTTCTTCTGCTTCTGTGGGACGGGTCACATGTCATTCTTCAGTTAGAACTGGTGCTCTTTAGCTGATTCCCAACATTTGTGTTCAGCCAAAGCAGAGCTACCTAATCCCTAGTGTTAAGAAAGGGCCCTATGCTCTATCACAAACAATCTGGAAGCATTTTGAAGTTTCAAAAATAAATAACATGCTTATTTACTTACATTTCATCTACAATTCCTTGGCGCTTTCTATTTCTTAGCATTACTATGAAAATAATTTAATTTGTCCACAACATTAAATTAATTCTGAATGCTGAAATGGAAGTTTATTTAGAAAAGTGAATTAAGGCAGAAGTCTGGCAGTAAATAACTGAACATGTTGCTCTGAACATGCAAATTGGCAGATTCTATTTTGGCAGCTATTGGCAGCTGCATTGATGAAATCCTGCTGACTTAAATAGTGCTGTTTCAGGACCAGAGACTTGTCTAAACCATGACAGCCTGAGAAACTTATGAGGTTTCTACAACAGGATTGAATGCAGAGTATTTTCTGGAATTGGGTCTTATTTTAACTACTCTGGAAGCAATTGTGAGTATGAAGCTCTGAACATTTTAGAATCATAGATTTTTTGGACCAGAACAGTAATCAGTTTGCTGTAGTGTGAGCTCTAGCTTGCTGATCAATGCTAAACCTGACTGGCTCAAACAGCTGCTTTCAAACTTCTCTTTTTTGTTTTTCTCTAGCATATATCACAATACAAATTTATCACAGGTTTTAAAATATAAGAAATAGCACAAAGATACCATACTTCTGCCTACCTATCTGCTCACGCATGTGACAGAAGGCAGGCAGGCTGGCTTACCCAGGAGACACCTATCAACAGCTGCTCCTTGCTGTGTTCCTGAGGTATCTCTAGGGGACAGTTGATCTGCTTAGAGACCTTTAGGAAATGTCTTTGAGACCAATTTAATATTATTTAGAAAGATTTTTTTCTGTTTTTTAAGGGAATTTCTTTAGTCAACTCCAAAGTGCACTTGGTATGTAAAGAATCCTGAATTTTTGCAACATAATCTTAATCAGAAAGCTATTCTCTGATGTTAGTCAAATCCTTTTGCTAGCCTCTTCCACTCCCTCCCTTCCACCCTAGATAACTTCATTTATTCAATAATATATTCTTGGATAGCTTTTAAATACATGCATATGCAGAAATAAAGGCTGTTAAGGTGCCAAAAGATACCTACAATCCTCAAGTCAAATTTGCATAATCATATATTTTTTCAAGTATTTTTACTGTCAGTGGCACTTGTTGTAAGGTGAAAGAAGGCCATGGTTGAGTTTTTCTAAAAGAAACAAATTCCTTTTACTGGTATTTCTTTGAATTTCCTGTTTGAATAATTTCAAAAAAATTCCAACCATTTTCATAATTTTGGAAATATTCTTGTGGTCCATAGACTTTGTGTGGACTACACTAGTGCGAAGAAGTAGATGGCTCCAGAGAACAGCAGAGAGGGCAATTACCCAGGTTCTTTCCATTGACTAGGGAATGTAAGGTCCTGGTGAGACTGCTGCAGTAAAAAAGAGAAAAGCTGACTGTTTCTTCTATTGAGCAGCATCTTTCAAGATCTAAGCTGCTCTTTCCTGTAGGAGCGGATAGTATATATGGGTACATAGCACATAGTAGTGCTTGTGTTATTCTGCTTTTTCCTGCAAGAGCTCTGAATGAAGCAAGATTTAGTTAAAAAATAAAATAAAAGATATAGTATTTTAGTTAAGGTGAAGGCTTTGTTGCGTGATAGACTTGTTTCTAGCTGAAAATGAAGCGCAAATTTCAATCATAATGATGTGACCAGGGTAATTTGCTTGTCACCTTGAAGATAATATTTTATGTGGCCAATATGAGTTTTAATTTAATTTCTGACTTAATAAGATTAAGAAATGCTTATAAATCACATCTGCAAGAATAAAGAGAAAAAGGTTTTTTAAGAGGTTTGTTCTTTCTCTAAGGTGACATTTCTGGACACTACTTGGCTATGCTTTTACAAACGATGTTTCACTTTAACTATGTCTTTACTTGTATCAGAGTAGGCCTGTGATTGCCCCGTTGAAGTTGTAGTAACGCACGACAGAAGGCAGCCTTTCAAAATCAATGAATGCTACTCAAATGTTTTTTATTCTCTATGTGACTTGACAGTATGCAAAACACAATTTGAATGGAGATATGAGGATCTATGTGCAGTCATGTGCAAATATCCTTAAATGATTCATCTCTGCATCCTGCAAAATGAGTTTCTGGACACCACTGGCTACATCTTATATATGATATATTATGAAAACCAAACATGCACTCATTAAATTTCACCTAAAACCTATGAAATAAAAAGCTTCAAGATTTTAATACGAACACTCATTTTTAAGTTTTCCTACCTGGCTCTGTCTGATTAGAGGTGATGCATCTACAGCTCTGGCTCATTGGATTCCCTGGGAGATCTTGTCCACAAGGATTTGGCCTCATTCTGTGCATACATGAATAAAATGAGATCTGTATTTAAACAGAATAGATGCATCTGCAATTGGTAATGGGAACCTTAAAAAATAGGGTTGGCTTTATTAGGTTTGAAGGATGAATTTGATCTTGAAGTTTCACTTTGATGTCAATAGTCAATCATTAAAGTTTGTTGGCATTTTTTTTGGCTGAGATTTAGAGCAAAACTTGCAGTTCTGCAGTTCTGCTACTATTTTTACCTAAAAGAGACCTGAATTTCAACCCTCTAAATATGTCCTTTGGTAAAATCTTTACCAACACATTTTCTAGTTCTTGCCAGAAAAAAATGGAGCACAATTCAGGCTTATGAACATGCTATGAAATAAAGATGAATGTAGTAGGTGGAAATTTGTGAAAGAACAGGGGTGTCAGGAAAGCCAGTTACCATCTTCCTCCTTCACTTGCAATAAACACGATTTATTATCTTCACACAAGATTTTCTACCAAAACTTGCGCAAGCAGTGAGTGCTTCATATTTATTTTTCAATGCATCTTTGCTTGAATGTCACTGCAATTAAAAGCCAGTTTCTGAAAATCACACATAGATCCATTAATTCCAGGGAGCCACATCAGCATTTTAATCACAGCAGAGTGAGGAACAGCTCCTTTCCACATGTGCTGGTTCTGGCTGGAGCAGAGTTAATTCTCTTCATAGTAGCTATGGGCTATGTTTTGGATTTGTGCTGGAAACAGTATTGATAACACAGTGATGTATTTGCTACTGCTGAGCAGTGCTTACAACAGAGTAAAGGCCTTTTCTGCTCCTCACACCACCCCACCAGAGAGCAGGCTAGGGGTGCACAAGAGGTTTTGAGGGGACACAGCTGGGACAGCTGACCCCAACTGAGCCAAGGGATACCCCATACCATGCTCAGCACATAAAGCTGGAGGAAGAAGAAGGAAAAGGGAGGACATTTGGAGTGATGGCATTTGTCTTCCCAAGCAAGAACTACCCATGATGGAACCCTGCTTGACTGGAAATGACTGAATACCTGCCTGACCATGGGAAGTGGCGAAAGAATCATTTGGTTTGCTCTGCTTACATGTATGACTTTTGCTTTACCTATTACACTGTCTTTACCTCAACCCATAAGTTTTCTCACTTTTACCCTTCCGCTTCTCCCCCTCATCCCACTGGGGGTGTGTGTGTGAGCAAGCGGCTGTGTGGGACTGAGTTGTCAGCTGGGGTTAAACCACACCAACACACAGTCAAGATTATCAAGAACACAGTAACTTTTTTATTCTAATTTATTCTGCAACAAATCTAACAGGCTTCACTGAAGATCAGAATGCTTCTAAAGATGCATGGAAACAATTAACATACCTAGGGCAAAATCTACACTTGGTGTTTGGTTCAAATTTGAATCCATCATCTTCTGAATTTAGTTACTTAGCCTCTGTGAAGCAATGATCTTTGTAGGAAGGCAGCAACTAAAATCTATGAGTTAGTAAGCAATAGGTTTGTAAGAATGTGTTAATGGTAGCTGGTTACATGAACCCCTTCCCTTGTCCCTCACATTGCTCCTCTCCTAGGTATGAGGAGCACTCCTGCAGTGCTCGCAGGTAGCATCTTCCACCAGTGCCTGCTTGAATCAAATAACTTCCTTACAGAGAAATACTTTAATAAGACGTAACACTAGCCAGACATACCTTTGAAAGTATTTTTGAGTTATTTTCGAAGAATCAGACTGTCTTCTTTTTGTCTCCAAACCTTTAATTTTCTTTGCTCACCAATTTGGAAAACCCAGTGCAGTAAGAGTCAAGAACCCAAGCTTCAATATATCAAGTAGAGATGACTGTGCCTGCATTTGACATCAAGTCTGTGTGTAGATGTGGCACCAACACTGAAACTGCAAGAGGTGGCCATCAAGTACCTGACAAGGGCAAGCCATCACACATACTCCTAGATGGGAACCTGACACTGAGACAGCATAAATTAGTGGAGCTCAATTAAGAGAGTGACCATAAGAGGAAGGACAGAGATGCAGCTAAAAAAAAAATAGCCCATCTCTCTTCAAGCCACAAATCTCAGTCAATAGCACTAAAGGAATTGCTTTATCTAGGGATTTTTTTTAACTGTAAAAGTAACAAAAGCAAAAAATAAGTAGTTGCAAATTGTTCTAAGATTACAATTCAGCTCCAGAGCTAGGTATCATTACTGCAGGTAGCTAGAGCAATCAGTACAGCCTACGTGCAACAAACAATTCACAAGTATCTGATAATTTGATATGCAATATTTTCTTTGATGAAAGTGGTTAGACAGTATTTCAATTGATAGTTTCAGTCCTTGGCTTTGTTTTCTGCTCTGATATTCAGGAATCCACTGCTTCCTGTGGCAACTCTTTTTATCACAGATCAATGCACATTTTATGTTTCATGAAGACTGGCCTGTGTACAGTTACCTCTACTGAATCCCCAAGGCACAGTCTTTCAACATATCTTGAAAGTTGGTATATGTAAGTGTTCTGATTGACCAACAAAGCCAAGGTAATATACAGAAAATCTCACTGGGTAAAGTTATTGGTTTACCAACACAAGGATGACAACCTGTTGACTCCCAGTGTAACAGCCACCATTTAGGTCTCATTGTGAGTTTTAACAGAAGGCTTCCCTGAGACGAGTGCAGATACATGCCTTTTGAACATGAGACTGACCAATTCACCAGGACTGAATAGATCCTGGGCCTGTCCCACACGATGCTGCCACCGTCCTATCTCCTTCCTTTCCAAAGGTGATTTTTGTTCCAAGGTTGCACGCTGCGCTAGTCCCCTGTGACTGTACCTTCCTGTGGAATTTGGGTATTTGTCTTGATTTGTTGGAGCAAAAAGCATATGCTTTTTGATCTGTACGTTCCCTTCTGTGATGTGCAGTGTGTCAGATAGAAAAATGGGAGTCGTCGGGTTCATTACAGGGGATGCTGGATGCTCTCTGCACCTGCAAAAGTGCTTATTTCTTCTTTGACCCTTCTTATGTGTGTTGGAGAAAGAGAAACCAAGAGGATAAAAAGTCTAGACACACTGTAGGATGAAATGCCACTGATCAGCATGCAGAAGGTTATTCACAATTCAGAATAAACAGCTATTGCTCTCTCACAGATAGAAGAAAACCCTTTAGTTTTTCTTTGTCAATTCCAGTACAGCTCTTGTGTCAGCAGACTAATGATGTCTTCATCAGCTGTTCTGTGTTCCGTAATAGCACTAATAGTTCTAAGCATTATTGCAATAGGTGTTTAACAAAGAACTTTCTAACCCCTACTGCTGAAATCCTGCTACAGAGATGAACGAGACTTGTTGATTCTAAAGAAGTATTTTATTTTAAGTCTTACTTGAGGCAAAAAATAAAAGAGCAGAACTAAGTAAAAGCAGTAATTTAATGCTCTTTATCTCAAAGTGACAAAGTTGCTTGTTCTTACCACTACCATTTAAAATTTGAAACTGAATACTTTTCCCAAATAAATCCTGAAAAACAAAACCGAGCCCTGGTCTTATAAAACTCTTAAAAATACAGATCAAAACCCATATCAGCTCTAACTGTTGACACACTTGTAAAATTACCTTGTGTTGTAGTTTTCTGTTTAGCACTTGCAACAGGCTATCCTGTGAGACGCAGATGTCCCACAGAGCCAGTAAAGCAGACAAAATTTGGGGGTCTTGCTTCCCAGCTTCATCCCCTTCCATTCTTTTGGGAGGAGGGAAGCCCAATGATGAGTTACTCTCTGGTGTTATGAGACATCGTCTGCGTTCCTCAAGAGACTGAAACACAGCTGTTGACTTCTGTCTTCTGAATTCCCTTTTTCTATCAGACTTAAAAGTCTTCACAATAGCATCTGTTTTCATTATGGAAATCACTGATTGATTCCATGAAGGATCAGCTTTTCCTACTCATTCTGTGGAAGACAATCTCACACCAAGTTAATGGGCAGGGTAAAATCCTAAAAGAAATTATGCTGATTGCAAATGTTCCAATAAAAATGATTAGCTAGAAAAGCCTGTAATTTACACATTCAATATAAAATTCATAGGTACTGTTAATATATAGTGGGATAGAGAAACAGAGAACTCAGAACAGTGGCATTTGTTTTGAAATTGATTTATAAGTCTGACTGTTGTACTGTTTAAACCAGAGACAAAATTACAGTGGCTTCTTTGAGAATTAAGCCCATCTGATTTTTATTTGCAGTTTGGTAATATAGTTGACAAAAGAAAAATTGAAAGTCTTGAAATGTTCAATATTAGAAAATTAAAATCGCTTTCTTCATCTTGATCATTTTCTCAGGACAGATATAGCCACGCACAGCCAGAAAATGCAAATAATACACCCAAAATGTACCACTGTACAAATCAGGGTGTTTATATCTTTATCTTGCTTCAAGCATTGCTGATCTTCAGTACTTTTCCATCAGGTAAGCTCTTGCTATGTTAAAAATAATGATGCTAATTTTTACTATAAAATTATAAATATCCAGAAATACAGGATAATATTTTTGTAAGATAAAAGCCACAAAAGTGACTAGGTCCACCAGGAAATCACATTTACAAAAATCCTGTTCCCTTTGCTTTTGTTCTTGGCCACCATTCATCTTTTAACACTGCTTTAAATAAAGTCAGGGACAGAAAAAGAGAAAAGATGAATTTGTGGAAATCTCCTCTGGCAGCATCAATTACTTCATGGTTTCACCCGGAGAGTGATCTATGGCTGATGTAGGAACCACATTGCAGTCATTACAGAGAAAAAAGCAACAGAGATACTGGGAGAACTGTTCATTTTGTTACATGTGGTTAATTAATACTATCCATCACTGTTCCAAGCCAACAAAAACTTGAATGGGTTTTAAGGCCAGCAGGGATAACTGTAACTGTCTAAAATGACTTTTCCCACAGCGCAGACTACAGAACGCTGTTCGGTACCATCTGAATCAAGACAGAGCTGGAGAATAAGCTGAGTCGCAGCCTCGAAGAAATGCATTCAGCCTCAGCTTTCAAGCTGCAAGTGATGGCAAATCCTTTACAACCCAAAATCAATCACATCAGCCATTAAACATCCTCGCTGTTAAAGTGCGCCCCTCACCTCTACCCTGATTTCTCACAGATTCAGTTTGTAGCCACTGCAGTTTTTAGAACTGTACCTGAGAGATTAAAAGTTATCTATTATCACAAAATATTTCCCCCATAAGGCACCGCCAGCTGTTTCTAACCCTCCTGGTGCCCTCTGCTCAGCTGAGAAAGCTTCCCAGACATAATTCCTGTAATGGTTTTCTGACCATATTCCAATTGTGCATATTTACTTTTAACTGAAACATGAGCAGCAGAACCCGACCTAGTCTGTGAGGATTTTTCTGTGCTGAATAAATTGGTGATACTAGTTCTTTCCCTTCCTTCCTCAATATTTTTGCGTGGCTATATATACACCCACGCCTTTGTTCATCCCTGTGCAGCAAAGCATTTCAGTTTCAGTGAGTAAAACCTTAAGCCTACCTTCAACTATGGTTCACTCCAGCATACTTCTACAGTTAAGAGTATGTCTGGCTAGTTGGCTAAATTGGCCTCATGTACAGCAATCCTATGATTTCTAGCTTCCCCCACTTCTACTTTTACCTCTTCTTGCCTGTTACAGAGCCTAACTAATGGGAGATTTTTGACTGGATGCCTTTACAACCTAAACCTCAGCAGTACATCTGTGTCGATATATTTTAACTTCCTTTTGGCATTACTTATTTTTTATTTCTTTGCATCAAGTATCTTTCAGATGAGAGAATGTGTGAATTTCTGAATGTTGTCTATTTTCAAATAAATATCATTTGGCAGAACGGTGGGTCTGTGTATTTTGAAATGGAAATAGAATGGCAATGAAAGTAAAGAACGAGCAATACATAGGCTTTTAAAATGAGGAACTACAAAGGTTCTTTTTTGCTGCTGAGAGCCATTGCAGTAGCAGTTAAATTCCATTACCTCCAATCTGCCAGCTGTGAGAAAGAAGTGTAATTTTAACAGGTGAATAAAAAAAGGAAAAACGAGACAAAGCTCTGAAGGAAAAGCACAAAAGCCATTGCAAAGATAATTTCGGGATGGAAAAAAAACCCACCTCAAATCTCTCAGCAAGTGACAGCTGCGGTTTTAATGGAGCATTCTTAAAATAAGATTTATAAGCAAACTGCCTACAGAAAGTGAAAAAAAAGAAAAGAAGATACTAATAACCTATAACCGTTAAAGGTTTTTATCTCAGGCTCAAAAGTGTTGATGGCAATGGATGGAATACTAGAACACACCACAAACATCCCCATTACACAGTTGCTGCTCTGACCTAGTGCTGCTGTGAACGATCTGGTACAAGCAGCTGTCCTGTTGCCTACTCCTACTCCACCTCTTCCCAGCTCATCACAGTCTATTAGCTTATGGGTTTTAGTTTCAGATGAAATACGAACCAAACATGAGCCATCCCATCACATACCAATATTTTTTTCTATTACAATTGAAAACACTCAGGATCTCCTGATGAATATCTTTGATTTGAAAGGAAGTTTTGAGTGTTCATGAAATGTTGGATCAACATTGAAGACTGTACCACCAGTGTATGTATAGGTAGAAGCGTATCTTCAGCTGATGAAACTTCCCCCAGCTAAATGATAGATCTTTTTCCATTGGGATCTCTGGTGAGTAACTTCAGTTCACACCAGCTGAAATTCCAGAACATTTGCTGAAGGTGAAATAGGTGGGAGAGGATATTATATCTTCTAAATTATGAGTTATGCAGGAGCCAGAGAGCCAAATGAAACGCTTGCCTGATAAACTAGTTTGGAAACTCCTCTCTACTTTGGGTCTGCCTACTGCAGACACTTCTGTAGGAAACATAGTAAAAATTCATTCTTTAGAAGTCTGGCAAGTGAATCCTGACAATTTTAGTTTCAATGGCTTAAGGCATCTTTCCCAGTTGCTTGCACCCCCTTTCCACCTGACTCCATCGCACACAGCAGAGCTGTCAGGAGACAACATGTGCCTGTGCTTCTGCTGCTCCCAACCACAGCCCAACATCTTCATTACCAGAACAGAGTTGTCCCGAGCAACCAGCGCGCGTGGTGCTGCTGAGTTGTGGGCAGGCTATCTTGTTACTGGGCTACTGTTATTACTAAGCAGACAGAAACCTACACATATGGTTATTTAAATAACTAATGCATACTACTGCATGCATGTAAGTATGTATGTGCATATAGACGCCATATTGCATACATCATCTGTGCTGATGGATTCACATGTATATCCACACACCTTACATTGGTGAAACAACAAATAAACAATAAAATCAGATCATTGCTTTTTTTACATAAAATACCCACATTTCTGGACCAGCAGCTTCAACAAGGCATGTGCAGAGCTACCTGTGCAATGTGGTTCTTCGTTTATAGGAATTGTAGGAGGCATTGCTTAGGAAAGCAGAGTTTGTGCAAGCAACACATTGCCTCAGCATCACATCTTTAGTCGTGCTGTTTAGAATTCAGTGGTGACAAAAGCTAAATTCTCCCTCCAATATTATATATAACTCTGCCTAAACATGGAAAAGTGCCAACTTCTTAAGCAAGAGCTAAAGTGAAGCTCCGGTTTTTCTTGTGAGAATTTTAGAAAATTACCTAAAAGGTTGCTGAGTTTATTTTTCTTACTCTGTATTTAGTAACTCTAACATTTAAGTCTTCCTTCATGTAACTGCAGATCCAGCAAGGTAGAGTGAGTATTGTCCTTCTCCATCTGCCTGGAGAAGCAGCTGGCAGGCTCCTGAAGAGTAGCTTTCTCAGCCTTCATGGTGACAAAACAGGCTGTTGAGTCAAGAATGGGTTTGATCTCGCCACCGTTTTAAAACAGAATTAAGTTTTGGAGAAACTAAATCTGTAATATTTTTAATAAAAATAGCTAAAACATGTTTAAAGGAGCACCTCTGCTATGGAGACAGGCTGGAATAGCTGTGGCTGTTCAGGCTGAGGAAGAGAAGACTCTGGAAAGACCTTAAAGCAGCTGGGAGCCTACAAGAAATCTGGAGAGGATCTTGTTACAAGAGCATGTAGTGATAGGACAAGGGGGAATGACTTAAAATTGAAAGAGAGTGGATTTATATTAGATATAAGGAAGAAGTTCTGTATTGTGAGGGTGGTGAGGCACTGGCACAGGTTGCTCAGAGAAACTGTGGCTGCCCCATCCCTGACAGTGTTCAAGGCCAGGTTGGGTCAGACTCTGAGCAGCCTGGTCTAGTGGAAGGTGTCCCTGCCCATGGCAGGGGGCTTGGAGCTAGACGGCCTCTAAGGTCCCCTCCAACCCAAATCACTCTGTGATTGTATGTTCTTTAAAACACAGGCATGACATCAGTGCATGGTGAGTCCAACCACTCAGCATTCACATCTGTACCGCTTAGTTTTCTTGCTATGCTGGAGCCCTACCAAGCAGGCAGATTCATCCCATGAAAGCTGAAAAGAGAGAGAACTGTATTTCATTTGCCAGGTTTCTTGCGTGTAGCACATTCCTGCCATCCAACAGAACCCTTTGAAGCAGTTACCAATGTAGGTTATGTTCTCCTCCCCAACGGAAGTAACCCAGCGCGTTCCACTCCCCTTACGGCAACTTTCAGCCCCTCTCGCTCCTAGAGAGAAGTCGTGCCCGTCCTGGGCAGCCTCTCTCGTTCCCCCCGGGATGCTGAAGGGGTATTCCCCGTTCTCCGCTGTGGGACCGCTCTCTTGCCTCCAGCGGCGCAAAACGACCGCGCAAAGCTGGTCACTGCTGCAAAATAATTGAGAGGGTTTCTGACGGGAGGAGAGGAGCACCGCGGGGCGGCCGGCCCGGACGGGGCGCCCCGGCGGCAGATCATGCTCGTAGGGCGGCCGAGGACGGAAGAGCCTGCCCGGGGAGCGGGTGTCTGGCAGCCAGGAACAGGCAACGGGAGGCGGCCACGGGGGTTCCGCTCTGCTGCGCTGGGAGCGCCAGCGGGTGCCGAGCGGGCGGAGCTGTCAGCCCGAGCGGGCGGCACCGGGAGCCGCGGGGGCGAGGAACCGCGCAGCGCGGAGCGGCCACCTCGAGGAGCGGGCGCGGAAAGGGTATCCTGAGCAGGGTGCGCGCTGAGCCGCGCAGCGGGGAGCGCAGGCGAGAGGACGAGACGCTGGTATCCACAGTGGGGACACAGAACGCACCGAGAACGCACCGAACTGCGGAGCGGGGATTCCCGCTGGGATCCGCGGGGCGCGGAGCAGAGACCCCGCACAGGGGAGCCCGCGCTGAGCAGCTGGGCTGGGGCAGCCTGGACAAGAGAAGGCTCCTGAAGGGGAGACCTGAGAGCAGCTCCAGTGCCTAAAGGGG
>JBCJKH010046750.1:0-37114 GCA_039877255.1 Loriculus beryllinus | reverse complement strand
AATCTAAATATAAATAGAAAATAACTACTGCTTCATGATTCCTATTATTATGACCTTATTTATATAATGCCAAACTGACCTGTCAGCACAATCACACCAAAATGAACAAACATGGAATAGAGATAATTGTTCCTATCCCACAGAGTTCTCAGTATACCCACCTTAGGTCACACACCTGTATACACCTTTCTGCTACCCTAATTCCTCTTTAAGTGCTTGTGGGAGAAAAATTATACCCTTTTCAGATAGCTGAGATACATACATACAAATTTATTTTCACTAGCTATTTTCAAATTCAAATCAAAGCAGATTATGGTCAAAGGGACACTGAAATCATCAGCTTAGTTATGCTCCATATGAAGAATAAAGTAGGATGTCTGGTTAATAACAGGTCTTAGAAAAAAATGCTTCCATTCTTTTAATCAAATCTTTCAATTACATATGATGAGCTCTAAATTTACTAAAGATAGTTTTCTTGTAAAGGAAATTGACTGCTGAAAAGAAGTTCTAACTGTAAGTAGCACACTGCAACAAAGTAAGCATTAGATTGTTATCTTTACCCCATTCACTAGAGTAAACTAAAGTACAGAAAGGTGAATAAGTGTCAGATTTTTTCCACTAATTATCTCAGAGATTTTTCTGAAGTTATATTGTCAGTCTTATCTTTGCATAATTTAAAACTGAACACAGTATTCATAAATAAATGAGGCTATAGAAAGATTGCTTCATTGGCTGAATGATAGGTTGGATCTCCTTTCCAACTTGGAGTTATTCACTGAATTTGCTGCCTACTGAACAGAATTATACACTTGTTACTCACTGATGACATACTTGTGATTGCAGAGTAGGGCAACTTTTCATTTAAACACATGGTTTTGCTTTGCAGCTGTCTTTTTTTATTACCCCCTTACCTCACCACATACTCTGATAAGCACATCTGCAAGGTCTGAAACTTTTGTGACTATAATATCACACTTTTGTGACCAGTGTTCATAATTCTGGTTTCTAGAGTTGGGCATGAGAGCATTTATGTGCCTGTGAGTTCCCAAATGTTACCCACATTATTTTTCATATAATGCAGCAGTAGATGGGTTATTTCAGCATATCTGTGGTAATAATATGCATTGATTAATCCTGAGGTTGCTGGGGAAAATTAGAAATACCATTATTGAAATTAATGAGATGTAATTGACTGATAGCCTTGAGTTGTATTAAAGAGATTTTTGGTTTGTTGAGCAGATTCTACATGATGTTGAAGGCGTGCATAAATACAGCACAGCAATAGAGACAGAAAAGATATTTTGCTAAATGTCTTGTTACTGTATAGTCAGTGGTGAAAACCTATTTACATTTTCATTTCCTTCTTCACCTGTCCTTACCCCTCCCCCCTCACTGTCTCTATTTTCTCTTGATCTGTGTGTGCTATCCTTTCTCCCCATGCTTTCAGATGTTTTGCTCTGTTTTTTCGATCTTTGTTAGATCTTAAGCAGGAGGCTACCAAATAGCTTTTGGTGAACTTACTTCAGAGCTGCATATTTCAAGCAATCATAGACTACACAGCGTGGGCAGGATTTTTATAATGTGTTCATTCTCTGCTGATGCGCAGCCAACACTTTGGTCCTGTGTACAAATCATAAAGCACTGTTTTCAGGGTTAAAGAGACTGTATGTAACACTTTGGAAAGGAAAAGAATTTTCTGGGCTATCTTGAGGGAAAAATACTGAGTTACTAAGCCAGTATCATAGCATGACCCTTTTGCAACATGCTTTTGTAGAAAAGCTACCTTTATCTTTGCATATAAGACAAACTAATTTATTACGTAAGGTAGTAGGACTTAATGCACAGCCTAAGCTTTCTCTGAAAAGTGTAATTACCAAATGCTAAGTTTGGAATTCTTCATGTATGTTCAGTGCCTGGATTTCTCCAGGGGAAGAGTTTGCAGACTTGGCTGTGTGACTGGCAAACACGTGTAGTCATGGAAAGACAAAATGCATCACGTTTAACACTTGGATTTGGTCTGAATTCAGCTATTAATGGTAGGCCACTGGAAAACTTCAATACTGTATTAGTGCAACTACTACTATGCACCTGTAGTTGACATCAATTGAGCATGCCAGATTTTATCAGCCACACCTACAAACTGTAGTTTTTTAACATTTTTAACATGTTTTTTAACATGCTCCTAATATTCACAAATAAGAATAGTCTTTGCTATAAATATCTTTATAATCCTGAATTTGTACTCTCCTGCAAAGTATAAAGCTGGTGATATCAAGTTCTAATCTATGACAGCTGAAGTGATATTGTAATCTGCATTTCCAGGAACATGTTGAAGGAGAAAACTGTGATCGTTGCAAACCAGGTTTCTTCAACCTGCAGCAAAATAATCCCAAAGGCTGTGAGGAGTGTTTCTGCTCTGGGAAAACAAACATCTGCACACACTCTCACCTTACCTATGGAAGAGTAAGAAAAATCACACCCTATCAGTATATGTCACTGAGTTTGTGTCTTTGTGTGTTGTCACTGTTCATTGTCAGGGAGTTCATCTTACAAAATCATGCATACACTTTTATGCCCCATATATTTTTAATTTATCCAGATAAAAATGTTTATAACCTTTTTTCTCTTAATTGTGAGAAAACTCTGAAAAAGTGCAGTTAAATTAATGAAAAGTGCAAAAGCTGTAAAAATGAAGCCATCTGCATAAACACAGTCCTGGATTGTGCTTACGTAATCAGTCCTGAGTTAAATGCAATATGTCTGTAGGGCAACTTCTTTTACAGGTAATTATTAAATTTCTAGACCTGCAATAATTAAGGATTTTTAAACATTAAATGTACAACACACACCTTATGTAAGAAAAAGGGATGACTTGCAGGAGGCATTTTGAGTGAATTTCTGTTGCATACTACATTCCCAGGGAAGGATGTCAAAGGGAGATAAACCTACTTGTTTGTGTTGTAAAAAAAAAAAATATCTTTTACCTGAAAATATACTTTAAATTATTTCACAAAACTCAGACACCAAATCCACTGTAATTGGTGTATACTGCATATTCATGTCTGTACAGTGAGGTTGGGAAATGTGTTCCAGGTCTATTAGCTCCTGGTTTTGGCTCTATTGGTATGCTGGAAGTCTGTGAGTAAAATCTTATATGCCCAGTGTGCTCATTTACATGCCAACATCTGGAAAATCTTTCATCCCACAGCTGAACTAATTTATTGTTCTGCTTGTATCCAGGCACCAGAAGCTTTGTATGAACAGTGTGCTCTTCTCTGGTGATTCATTTATGATGGGATTTGAGAAATTCAAGTTCTGGTGCTTTCCAGCTTTGCTGTGGCTTTCTAAAATAAGTGTATTTGAATTTTTAAGTTGTAAGGTTTAGAACTAAAAATTATTATAAATCATGCTATCTACCTCAATCAGAAATTGTATATCCTTTTGTCAGCCTATCTTCTGTACCCTCTGTGACTGATATTGTTTATTAAAAACTTGTACAGTATTTGGAGATATTCTTATGAATATATTTGTACAATAGAATTTCTCCTTGTTCTGGACCATATGAAGCAGAAAAAACAAATACTTGCAGTTACTTCAAAATCCTCAGGAGTTATAACTCCCAGACATGTACAACAGGAGAAATTTTTGTTTCTTTGTTGTTTCCTTTGTTCCTAAACTGCTATTAATCATATAACTATTTTTTTAAAAATGGAAGAATGAGAGGCTCTAGCTATTGAAATGAGTGATGTCCTGGTGTCCTGGTTCTCACTGTGATGTTTTATTTTTTTATTTTTCTGTCATTTTAGACAGAAGACATGAATGGCTGGTATCTGACTGACTTACCGGGTCTCATCAGAGTTACCCCCAAGCAAAAGAGATTTGATGGGCATCAGCAGTATAGCATCAGCAATGTGGCTGCTCGAAAAGTACTGCCACAGACTTATTATTGGAGTGCACCCAGTTCTTATTTGGGCAACAAAGTAAGTGCAGATGGTACTTGCCTAAATGCTAATTTGATTTCTTGAGAAAAGAAGTAAGGTTTTGAAGTGGGGTGAAACTGAGGGAAGATTAAGTTGGATAGCTATTTGAACAGCAAAATTGCAAGCAGAAAGGAATCATGCTTATGGAGCATCCTTGTGAGGCAAAATGCTAAGGAGAGAAAATTAACTAAGAGTCTTTGACCTTGCGTGTTCTTCAGGCTTCTGTATTGGAGAAGTCTGTATAGTTCGCAGCAGCATTTTTTGAATGAATTAGCTGGTGTGTCATTCAGCTTGTCCTGTTCTCTACCCACCTTGTCCTCAGTTTTGAAGAACAGTTCCCTCGTCTGCTTTTCAGAGATATGTGTGTCAGATGTTGTGGGGGTGTGTTACAAAACTTTAGTGTTTGGCAAGAAACTTGTGTGTTGGAAGCTCCCTGCCCTAGAACTCAGAAAATTGCTGTTGTGAGCCCTGTGTCAGTTCTAATGCATATATTTATCCAAGTCTGCATGTGTCCGTGCATGTACACACATATTCATGCCCTGCAGGTTAATTTGAAATATTTGCTTTCTAAAGCCTTGGATGCTTTAGTCATCTGACTGTCAGGTTTCTCACTGTTAGGCTTTCTGCTATCATATGGGATACCTTTATGAAAGCCTTATTTTTTTCCAGACAGTAGAATCAAGGACTGAACGAGTTCTAAATATGAAGAAAGCTAAACAGCCTTCCATTTAGCATAACCCCATATATGATAAAACTCATCAGAAATGCTAACACTGATGCACTTGAGCACATTTTCCGCTGTAGTCTCTTCAAACTAGTCAACCTCCTATTTTTTTTTTTTCCCCTTGGCTGAAAATCAACATGACAGAAGGTAAGTGAGCATGTTGAAACTAAATAACATCATTTCAAAGAACTGGGCATCCTGTTCGTGGCCATAAATTGTCAGGCTCATTCAATGGGGAAGGAAGAGTTTCTTCTGTTTTCTTCCATGTCTGGTGAACTTACCATGAGATACAAACTGATACTTTTCCAAGCAGAATTTCTTCCTGCTTCTATTCAGCGAGCAAAATAATGGTAAGGATGTGCAAAAATGATTTGAACATGGAAGATATTTTTTCAGTATAGTTTGGAGGCCCTTTGTGGTTACTGTCAGATATCTCTGAATGAAGCAATTTGCCTTAATAAGTGAACCATATAAATTTTTTATACTACAATAATACTGAAAACACTCACAAATTACCACAGTACATCTTAACTGTCACGTTGCGTTACGTAGACTATAGTCATAATGACATGCTTAGGCCATATGATTTATACTATGGAAAGGGAAATAGAATATTGAGAGTCCTTATTTGTAAACTCAATAAAACATTTCTCTAAATAGCTGAAAATTGATAAACCCAAATAGCTGAAACTACATAAAAACATCCTTTCTTGAGAGTGATTGCTAGCTGTGTTACAGTAGAATAATTGGTATCTCAGAGCAGGCAAGCTTCTTTAACAGTTCGTGTCTTAGAAATTGTAGAGAACAATTTAGGAATTTTATATCAAAATGTACACTTCTATTGCTATTTATAAATCTTGTGTCATAGAAAACTACCTTTCCTTTTTACCGTTAAAATTATTGCTCTTAAATTGAATATCAAAAAGTAGTAACCATCCTGCATTTCCTAGTTTTCAAATATAGCTCAAAAGGCTTATTTAAAATAATTCTTTTAATATAAAGTTGGCATGTTGTGCATATGCTTCCACAATGTTGATTGCAGTATGTGTGCCATCTACTTGTTTTACGTCCATCTCCAAATGTTCTTTTGGATGAGAAAAGCGTAAATAAGATACTTCTGAGTGTGCAGCCTTCAGCTTTTTCTTTTTCGCCTAAATTTGGGTGGCACTAGCCTATGTGATACTCATCTCTGACTGTGTCCTTATAGACACATTATACCTAACAAGAGGCTATAGATGATACAGGATTATTGTTTGTCACAGTGGGACAAGAACATGGGCAAATTACTTTAACATCACCACCTCCTTTTAGTCTTATAAATGTATATGCTGCTACCAAAATTTAAACTCTGTTGTAGAAACTCAGAATTTTATTTTTTTTTTAATCCAGATATTTCACCTGTTTGTCTATATAATATGCATTTGAAGTGGAAAATTGAACACTGTTTCTGATACAGGATATGTTTGGAAGTAATCTTGAGGAAATTAATTTCTAGCAATAGAATATCTAGCAGATAATTTGGAAGAACAGATTTAAAATTACTACTATTAAGATTTTAGAACATATCCTAAAACAGTTTATCTTCTTTGCTGCCTACCTTATCATAGCCTCCTGAACTAATGTTTGCAGCAATCATGAGGACTTGTGGTTTGTTAGAGTTTCTAATTGCTGAAAAATTGTCTTATTCTGTCAACTCTGATTACATTTCAGGTGTTTGAAAACCCCATTTAGTTTTCATTAGCAGTTTCTTAAATTGTTTTGACAACGGATTTGTAAGCTTATTCTAAATTTGAGTCCATGCTAAAATATTTTGTAAACTTGTCTGAAAGTGTTATGAGTTACATTCTGATAAAGTTTGATTAGAGCACTGAAAGTATTAAATTAATTAAAAATTAGATACCAAACCCAGCAAGATGATGTGAAACTTACTTAAAGTTAGTGTGAGAGGGTTAGATGTCCAGAATGTTACAGAAGCCGGAATTGTGTATATACTCTGCCTCTTTTCCTTTGACACCTCAGCAAAAAGCAATTTGATAATTTGTATTCCGAGTAGAAGGTATTTGCTAAAAGAAAACATTATATTGAGCACATCTAAATAAAGCCTTTCTCCCCCATCACACACATACATGAGGGGCAACTGAGGCCCTTGAGATTCCATGTAGAAACATCCACCTTTGGTCACAGAAAGTCTCTCTGCTGCTGCAATGTTTTTGTTCCTTTCCCTGCTGAGGACCAGCTTTAACCATGAACATGGAGATACACCATGCATCTTTCAGATGATTAGGGCACTGCACTTTGTCAGCATTCACAGGTTAGTTCAGCATTTAGGTGGAGGCCATACTAGAATCCAGGTCTCTGAACATTATTGGGTTTCAACACCCAGCAGTCATACAGAAAATAGGTAATACATTTGCTCTAACCCCTCTGTCTGAGTTTTGAGCAGGTGTTAGTGCTGCCATTGCTCAGACTGCAAACAACATGATAGAAGCCCTAAACCCCTTTGGCTCAGAAAAGCTCTGCGTACTGACAGATTTTACTCAGACTGAGAAGTTTCTTGCACCAGGTATTTTACAAGAGTCATTTGAACTATTTGTACAGCATGATCCCATTCAGTGTAAGTAAAGTTAATGTGATTTGGCCCTTCATGCAGGGTACATTGAAAATTAAATCAGAAGATGCCCGGATAGAAGGGGTTTTTATCTCTTGGAAACATTCTAGCACATTATGTTTGTCAATTTGGTAAACTTAAGTGGCCATATGGTGGATACATTGTTCTTTCTCTGACCTCTAGTAAAAACAAGGAGAACAGCTGAAAGTTTTGTGCAGAGTCTGTGTATATAGAGCAGGAAGGAAACTTGTCTGACTTAACATTGTCACTTCATTTATTTTGCCTGTTCTTTTATAATTAGCTATGTAAACTATTTGCTGCCTTACAGAAGTCAATATTTCTTTGACTCCAGAAATGAAGACACTGTAATAAGCCTGTAGTCAATATGTACAAACTTTAAAAACCTATATCAGGCCTTTAAAAGTACTCTACTGTGGAAGTAAAGATTGGAATAGAGTGAGAGGTTTGTTTTGTGACATATTATCTATTGCAGACTGCTCAGAATACCTCATAGGATTAAATATTGAATTATAAAATAATCATAAGCTAGGTCCTTGTGGCTTTTATGTTTATTTGCTTCCATTTGTTTTCATTTCTTAGACAATTCTGATGCAAAAGGCAGAATAATGCAAAGCAAATTGCAGTCTACAGCTCCCAGGGGGAAGGAGGGAGTTGAAACCCAAAACATAAAGAAGCATAAATAATACAGTAATCAGCTGGAACAGAAATGCCATGATCAATTGTCCTAAATTATTAATGCGTCTAAATCCAAAAAGCTTCATCTAGTATTGTCATGTTTTCAGAACTCAAGACTTTCTTATTGATAGGATATGATAGTTAGATAGATCCACAATTCTCTTTCTTGCTTTTACTGGCTGCCTCAAAAGGGAGAAAATCCAACTTAACACCTTTTGGTATAGATGGATGAGATGAAAATTAAATTGTGTTTGGAAGCTACATTTTTATATCACCAGTTTGTTTCGGAATTCAGTGGCCTCATAAAAAGCAGTGAGTGACCTAGCCTGTGTAATTCCAACATTCAGCTGTGTCTTAAGTTTTGCCAGCAGACTGATTTTTTTGAGCATGTGTCTGTATTGCTTTTATTGTCAGAAAAGCTAAGTAGTGAAACTTAAGTAGGATTATGTGATCTCCCTTTCTGCACCTTTAGAAGAGAAGTCTTTCTTGCACTTGATCATATGGACGGTTTAAGCCCTCATGTAGAAGATTTGGTTAGCTAGTGCAGACAATTGTCCAAGTCTAAGCAGGCCACCATTGAATAACATAATGGCAGTGCTTAAAGTGAATGTTGAGGCAGTGATGTTAAGTACTTGATGATGTATTTGTCTTTTTTGTACCCTCTGCACAGAAATGAGTTCCAGCCCCAGATCTGAATGTGTAGTGAACATCTTCAAGCTTGTAAAAGTGAATTGGGGATGGAGTAGGGAATATGATCCTCAAGTATAAGAATAGCATATAAAAACAATTTTGTATGGACATTTATTGATTCTTAATGTTCTGTAAGTTTGAGTGGGATGAAATACTGAAGTTATATGTACGTTATCCATCTTTGTAAAAGAAACAGTAATAGGCATCTGCAGCACATGGTATGCAAGAAATCTCCGTTCAGAGTAATGCCCCTGAAGTTACTCAGAGTTGCTACAGCTATCACATCTTTTAATTAGTGTCAACAGCCAACACATGGCAGAAAATTAAAATGATTAATTTGAACCTAAAGAAATATATCTTTTGTAAGGGCAGCTACTTCAGTATCTTTTGTCTTTAATGTTTGAATGCATTCTTCTGATAAAAAGCTGGTTTAGTTTATTGATATGCTTTTATTTGTTAACAAGTAAACCTTAAAATAGTGTAAATAATATATTTTTATTTTAAATTACAGTCTAAATTACCTTGACTGTCACTATCGTAATCAGACTGTCTAAAGTGTGAAGTGGTCTTCAATCAAATGTGCTGTTTATTTTATTAGCACTTACTTCACTATTGCTCCTAAAAAGTGAGATAATAGGCAAATTTAGGATGAGACAGACAGCAGGACAAACAAGTGACAAACAAAACATTTTAAAGATCTGAACCACAGCTGACTGATCCTTCCTTTAAGTTTACTTAATTTGTATTATATGATCAGATTTAGATTCCTTGTCTTTCACAGAATCATGCAATGGTCAGGGTTGGAAAGGACCTTAAGATCAGTTCCAATGCCCCTGTCATGGGCAGGGACACCTCACACTAGACCTTGTTGCCCAAGGCTCTGTCCAACCTGGCCTTAAACACTGCCAGGGATGGAGCATTTACCACAGCTTTGGGCAGCCTGTTCCAGTGCCTCAGCACCCTCACAATAAAGAACTTAGATCTTTGCTGAAATATTCTCACAGCGTGGCACCATGAAATGAGACTGGGGGGAGGGCAGGTGATGTCTATGCATTTTTTCACAGCTGTGATTAGCCAAATTTTTCTTGATCCCCAGAACAAATTGAAAAAGTATCAGGATTGTCCTACTGGGAGTTCAGCTACCCATGACTGTCAAGAACCACCAAAACATAAGTAAATTTTGCACACTTTTTTCCTCATTAAAGCTTTTAATAAAGTTTGGATAGCCTGTTGGGAGTTCAAGTTCAGCCATTATTGTGATTGCAAGGAAAACTAAGGATGCCCAGTAGACTGTTATGGCCTCTCTGCCTTGGAAATTAGTTGAAGCAGGGCTTAGAATCTGGCTAGCTGAGTCCACTGACTGCAATGTTTCATGTTTCCTATGATACATTTAATTTCTTTGTGCTAAAATTTATTGTTGGTGAAATTATTTCATAAATCTCAAGTGTCCTTTGCGTTACCTGCCTACCAAAGTCTGCCTTGAGGGCAGGGGTTTTAATCAGTAGTGACATTTGAAAAATGGAGGAAAAACAAGCAACAAATAGTTTTGCAAAGGAAGGGATATGAACACTGGAGAGAGAATACTGAGGGGTGTTAGGAAATAATGAAGAAGAAAAAAAATTGGGGAATATGCTTGCCAGATTGAAAAGTTTTTACTCTTCTTACGTCTAATCCCAAATACCAAAATACAGAAGGATCCACAAAGCAGAAGAAAAAGGAAAAAAAAAAAAAAGACTTGGAAAGAATTAATATATCTGGTGATTTGTACTGAAGGCTGATCAACATGCAAAGAAACATTGTGATGGTGATTCGTAGGATAGTTAAATTGAACAGTAGTTAATTAAGACTGCAGAGGAGAACTGTAGCTTATGAAAGGGAGGATACATAAGGGTTTTGTTCCTCTTGTATGCTTTTGCATGCTAAGTGCATCTTCAGCAAATAAGCATTTCCTTTGAAAATTGTATTTGGAGTTCCTTGTTGATCACAGGTTACTTGGAAGTAAAGGGTTTAATGGAGTTTTGCTCAACTTATGCACTTTTATTATTCAGACAGAATTTATAGTCCGGATATCTAGTTGATACTGGGTTACAGAGGAGTGTGATGAAGGAATATACACCCATCACCAAAAAGGTATAAGTAAGAGCTACTGAAAGGTCATTTGCAAAATGTGAGAGTCCCAAGGAGGTAATGTTTGGTTTCTAGATTTCCCTTTATGAGTAATTGACTTTCTGTTTAATTTACCTGCCTCCCCCCTGCAATTTACTCTAAATTTAAATTAATTATAACAACTTGAAGTAGAATGAAATTGAAATTGTTTAGTTTATGACTCATTAGCAAAACTGCATGATGCCACTGGGCTTTAGTTTTGTAATTTTGTGGTGTTCAACCTTGGCTTTCTGTATCAAAAAGGCAGTATGCAGAAGGGCAAAATAATGAGAAATTTGGAATGGGACATAGGAACCAGCCTTTTCTGCAAACCATTTGTAGTACTTTCAATCTGTGCTATGTTGTTTTTGAAGTCTGACATGCTTAGTAGCACCTGACATTCTCAGCTTATCTATAAGATGGATAAATTCCATTATTTCCATTTTACATAGAGGAAATAGCGTTACTTTTCTTCTCATCTGTCTTCAGAATCTAAGTTTTGGTGCCTAAACTTTATGGACTAACTTTACCTTGTGTCATCAAAAATTTTTAAGACCAAACCAGTGTAGCACAGATGCCCAATCCACATGCTTGTCACTGGTGTACAGATGCAATGAAGAGGTATATGCGTGTGAATTTGTGTGACATATTTTTGTGACGTTGTATGGTTGTCATGTTAATTTTTAATCAATTCATAGATCTGAGACACCTAATCCAACTGACTTTATTAATGGCATTTTATATCAGTTACCATTAACAAAAAGGTTGAATATTTGTACAAGAAAATATTGGCAGGAGTCACTCATTTTTAACACACAACACCCTTACTCACTATAACATAGAGGAAAGGAGAGCAGTCTATTAATGGCTGAAAATGGTAAAAATTCAGTTAAGTTATTAGTGAAAAAAAAACCCTGACACTCAAAGTGTATACAAAAAGCTGCTTTTATGTTGTGTTATGTTACATTATGTTTTTTAAAAATTTTATTTTATTTTAGTGTTCACTAATGGAAGGAAGTAACCAGTTCCACAACTAAGCATAATAAAAATTGAGTAATTTTGTAAATTCTGTATATTCTTAACTTTTTCATAAGTCATTGGTGAGTGGTATGGCAATTATGGTGTGAGTGCCTTGCAGACTCTAATTTGCAGGGGATGATATTTCATACTTACTAAATTTCCAGTCAGTCATCCAGAAAACAAATACAAAAATTATCAGTTTTGTGTATTTTAGTTTAATAAGAAAAAGACAAATAAAAGCAGTCCATCAGATAGTCTGATATGAACGTAATATTTTAACATCTACACTGGGCATGGCTGGGCTGGATTTAACCATCTTATTGGTGTTTATGGTGCTGTGTGTTGTATTTGTTTCTGAACCTGTGTTGGTACACCAGTATTTTGTCCCTTGCTGAACAGAGCTTGCACTGTGGCTGCACAGAGCTTTCTGAACAGAGCTTGCACAGAGGCTTTCTCTCCAACCCTTCCCCCTGATCCATAACTCTTCTCACTTTCCTTCTATTTCTTCCCCATCCCATGGGAGAAAAGCGTATGTGAAAGGTGGGTGTTTGGCTGCTGGCCAAGGTCAACCCACCACACAACCACTGAAAGTGATGGTAGAGCTAGAAACTTTGACAATGCAGCAGTTGCAAAGGAAGTTTTCAGTATGGCTGCAATATACTGACAAATAATTGAACAATTAAATGGTAACTAGAAATGACGAGAAAGTAGCACAATAAAGATCAGAAACTTGAATTACTGGTTTAGTTCTAACTTGTCTTTTCATAGAGTCATTATTCTAAATATTTTAATATCGTGGGTCATGCTTTGGTTTAACATCTGAACAGAGTATGAAGTATCCTTTAAATCCCATAGGTCCTGTGTCTCATATTCACTATTCCTTCTGTCTCATCTACCCTATCATTACCTATTTGCTAAAGATTTCTGAATTTACCCATACTACTTCATTAAATCTCTAGAAGGCAAAATGAACTCCATTACTTTACATTCCTAGTAAGTTTACAGACTGGAAGATGATCTTTAGCAGGAAAGAATGATGAGGAAAAGACTATTTTCCAGAGAGGTCCTCTAGCTAACTACAACTAATTTGTTTAGAAAGCAGACTTCAATGGACATTTTAAATATTCAGTAGATTTCTAGAAGGGTTACCCTAACTACAGAATGTATTTGCATTTGCTTTCCCAGACCTGAGACAAAGGGGTTAAGACCAGATACTCAGCATATTGAAGGGCTATTAATGTGCTAGAACCCCAGTCTGAATTGTTATGAATTATTAAACAGGTGGTTTGTTGGGTGATTGAATATTACCTGCAAAGCACTGCTTGTCTCCTTGAGGCACATCCTGAGTTAAGTGAATTGAGCCAATTAGACTGACTGTCTCTTCAATGAGTTGTGACCCATCAGTGGTAATAGCTTATTGTGATGATAAATGAACCCATCTCTCAAACTGAAGCCTGAGTGCACACTTCAGCAGTTTCCCTGAATCATAGGGCCATTGCCTATCAACTTCAGATTGACAACAATGAGAGCAGATAGCATGCATGAGTAGACACAGATGATTGTTTTACCCAAATGAATATATTTGCACTTAATTTTGGTGAGGTTGTTTTGTGGTGATGTTTTCTCCTTTTTTTTTTGTTCCCAAATGCGTCTGCCTGAACATTCCATATTTAGCTAGAAGTACCTAACGTTTCTCACAATATGTGCAGTACCATCCCTCTCTCCTGAAATGGCTGAATGAATTTCTGATTGGCATTCTACAGGCCTTTTCAGTCCCAAAGGCACTCTGTTATGGTACAGGTGAATCCTTCTTTTTAATTTAAGAGCTTACTTTATTTGTTTGTCCCTCTTAGCCCTGTCAACTTACTTTCCAGGGGTAATTTCCTCAGAAAATAAGCAAGATTGAGAAACTCTAATTACCAGTATCTTTTATTATTTGATTACAAGCTTTTGAAATACCATGAAACACTTAGACACTTCTAGACCAGTTCCTTGATTAGTTTAATTCTTTCTGGAGGCAGGAAAATTTTTTCACAGAGAAGGCAGTGGTTTTATCAACTTTCTGTGTCAGTTTTCTTCTGGGCTTTTTGGGTTGTGTCCCCCACAAGGATTTCAAGTGTATTTTATTAATTAAAAGTGCCAGAGATACATACATGCTTCAATTTACTGCCCTGAAAGAAGATCTTGATTGTTACTCAATTTTTAAAATAAAATTTCATAAGATTAATGGCTTTATGTATTCCTAAACCAGATCTCAGTTATCCATAAGATAGCTACTACATTCTGCTCTGAAAGTGTGGCTTAGAGTGAGTACTCCTTAAATGAAAGGTGTTAAGCCGTGCAACAAGCCAGTCAACCCTGCAATCCTCTCTATACCTATGCTTCTCTTACGCTTCATACCAGAAAGTATCCCGCAACATGTCCTGGTGAGCCATGCCTCACTGCAGCCCATACTTTATTGTGCAGTCAGTAGGCAAAGCTTATATGATTCTATATTTAATTTGCCGTGAACTGGGTAGCATGCTTCCAGCAGTATTAGTGGATATAAATACAGTGAAGAGTAATACATCATTTTCTATCAATATCCTACCGTCCATGCTCCAGAAAACTCCAGCACAGTTTTTCATTTCCTTTGAAGTTTTTCTGAAGCTCGAGTGATCAAAGTATGCCATATTATAGAACTTTTTCTTCTTATATATTTTAAATTAAATGCAACAATGCAGAGCTATACGTACATCTAGTCATTTTAAATGTTTGGCAAGTAAAAAAAAGAAAAAGGCAAAACCAACTGAATAAGATAGAGAAAAGACAAAAAAAAAAAAAATCAAAACCCGAGCAACCAGAAGAGTAAAAAAAAGTAAATTAAACCCAAAGCAAATAGATCTGTATTCTGTTGTCATTAGCTATGGAAACAAGATTTCCTAGCTTAATAAACCTAGGCAGTTTAAACTAATAAAACTGGTAGACTGAAACTGCAGGTTTTTAACCTACCAAGATTTGTAAAACCAAGTGCCTTTAAAGCTAACCAAATGAATAGATACATTGTTTGGTCAGCTGTGTCTTATTACGTAAATGTTGTGAGCTAATTCTGTTTAATCTGCTGTGATGAAAAGTCCTGAGAAAGAACTTCCTACACTTTTGTTGCTGAGATTCATCTTATGTGATGTGCGGTCCTGTAAATTATTCCTCTCTTTCATAAGTGATGTATTAGGGTTAGATGCACAAAAACCTGGTTTTGTCACTGTCCTGTGTCTTTTGCTTCATATCAAATATATCCTACATATATGTTTGAATATAAAGAGCTTTATTGTCTCATCTGTTAAACAAAAATATGAATATATGACGCAGGATGCAAGAGAATAAAACTAGCCACATGAGATTAAAAAAAATGTAGAACCTTAATATCAAAACAAGACAATATTTTGTAAACAAACCTCAAGCTTTTATATTAAACCTACCTGACAATTCCCATTAAAATACAGGTTTGACTTTTTCTACCAACATTTTTCAAAATTTCCTTTTAGAAAAATTGCAGTGAGATACTTTGCATCAGATTTTGTACAATGTCTGAGCCTGTCTGGCATTACTGGAAACTTTGTGAGCTGTGTGTGTCTTTGCAGACCTGTAACTCCTGTTTCCTGCCTTCATTACTGAAAAGGTCCTAGCAATAGTAGAAAAGTTTTAACATTTGAGAACAAATACAGCAGTTGAAAATCTTTTATTCCCACCATGAATATGATAAAGTAGATGTCCTTATCAGTCCTCACTGGACTCATTACCAGATCTTACCAGAGCTCCATGAAACAAAGCATCTCTCTGCCTTCAGTATTCAAGGAGGTAAATAGGAGCTGAAAGATTTGGGAGAGTCAGAAGAGCTCTCCAAATCTTAGAGTATCTTCTGACTGTCCTTGCGCTGTCTCAGTTTCAAATTAAATTAAAGTGCATTCACTGCAGACTCTGAGACCTGTATTAAAACGTTTGACAAAACACAGCTGTGAATACAAAGTTGCAAACCTAATGTTTTTTTCTGAAAATTACAGACAAAAGTAACATTAAATAAGAGAAATACTTCCAAATTTTTAATGCTAGTTTTTTGGGAAAAAAAAAAATAATTGATGAAATTCACATGCTTTGTTTAAAATAATGAAAGCAGCAGCTTTCCCCTTCTGTTACATTTGTTTATAAATACTCTTTCTGACTGTAGTGTACTTTCAGTCTACTGTCTAAATACATGGCTCATAGCCATTGAAAGAATTACTCTAGGCAGTTTCTCTGTCTAATTTCTTTCCAGTATCATGAAGTGTTTTCTGTGCTTGCTTTTGAGAAGATAATTCTCAACTATCTTCTATAGATGCATTGTACAGAGTATTAACATTGTTCTGATAACGTACCGTACATTTCAAAAAAAGAAAGTGCTTTTGTTTCCCTCTCAAGACTTTTACATGATAGTGCTTTCAATTTGTCTTTCAGTATTTTGGATGGCTAAATGCTGCATGTTCTGTTTAGAAAATGGTTGTTCTATAGATCTATGAAATGTTTTACAACAAGCAAATCTCACTTTTTTTTTTCCATATATACAGCTAAAGTAAAAATGTATCATAAATCTATAAAAAAAGTATTTTTCTGCTTTCTTCCAAAGTTTCCCAGTGTTTTTAGTGTTTTGATATGTAGGTTTCCTTTATGTATTTTGCATATTTTATTACCAATTAAAATGTGAAATTTTTATGTCAGTTTCTGCATAAAGGGTTGCAGAACTTGTAACTATGTTCTGCATAAGCAAAAGACTGTATATTTCAAATACAGGAATTTTAGCCAGTTTCAATATAACCAGGTTTTTTTGAGTTGAAGATAGTAAGTTATTTACGTAGGGATATTATGAAATTTTTCTTATGTTTAGAGAGGGGACATTAGTCTAAACAGATTTTGATCTGCATTACTAAAGTCTTTCTGACATTTTTTAGGCACAAATTTATATTACAGCACAGTTTCATATTCAAATACTAAAATCTTCAGAAAGCTGAAAGGCTATCTGTTGGATTTGCTGTTTAGGTACCTGAGATTGTTCTTAGATGCTCAGAGGTGTAGAGGAAAACCACAGCAGAAATAAGTGTAAAGTGATTATAGTCAACCAGGTCTTTGTTTTGAATTTTCAACCAGGACCTGTTGAAATGGGCTGTTTTCTAGTGTGGGAAGCCCAGTTTTCATAAATACTGCAGTGTGTATTGCCGCTGCTGCAGCATTTCATAAACTGCAAAACACTGGTTAGTTGCTGAAATGTGTTTACTTTTCCTGAAGAATACAATGAATTTGAGCTTCTATTGCAAAGCAGGATTTATTTTGCTCTAGGCAGGTAGTGACTACCTCTTTAAAATAAGTGGATGTTAATTGATGCTTGAATACAGCTGATGTTATATTGGATAACATATATGCAAATCCACATTATTAATGAAAAGATCCATTATAATGAATATATTACCGTCTATGTTGAATTATGATGGCATCCTTATGGAAGGATAAATGACATCCATTGTAAAACCTAATGGATATCATTATGGTCAGTGTTAAAATAATGAATACCAAATGAATGCGTAATAGGAGGGACACTAAAACTAAATTTTATTCATTAGCTGTGTTGTTAAAAGTGTGTAAACAGTATCATAGATTTATGTACACAGCTAACTGTACATGTGCTTTGGGCAATTTAGGACCATAAGGAAAATTTAAAGATTGCAGCAAAAAGTTCTTAACCATTTCATTAGAAGTACATGTATATGTTTTAGGTAAAATATTGAAAGTACAAAGAAAACAGTTTGAATACTGCCCAAAAGGCCATAAATTTCTATAATTATTATTATTTTTGTAGGGTGGTGTATGCAAATAAACTTTACTAGAAATCCCAAGAATATCACGATGGCAATGAGAAAAACATTTCGTAATTTGTGTGTTTTAGTATCCTGTGTGAACAAAAGCATGAATACCTAGTAACTTCCAATGCTTTAATAATTACATCTGCTTGGGACAGTGTTCAGCATTCCGTCAAAAGCAACAGTCAAAGCACTCTGAAAGATAGCTCCTGTTATGAGTATATAGTATTGTCACTGAACTCCCCAAACTTTACTGTGAGAGAGGTAAGGCACTTGAACAGTCCGCCCAAGGCAGTTGTGAATACTCCATCCTGGCAGTATTCAAAGCCTGGTTGCAGGGTCCTTGAGCAACCTGATCTAGGTGTCCCTGCCCATGGTAGGGGATTGGAACTAGGTGATCTTAAGGTCCTTTCCTACCCTGATCATTCTATGATTCTATAACTTCCCAAGGTTCTTAACAGCTGTCTGTAGGTCTTCTTTGTCATTGTAAGCTCCATGAGGTCTTCTAATAAGTTTTCTCTATTAACTATTTAACTTTTTTATTTATTCATTGTTATCTTTTGTAAAAACTCTCCACAGGAAATTCAAATTGTCATAAGCTTTACAGACAATTATAATTGTCTCTAAAGTTGTCTCTAAAAATCGTCTCTTAAAAAGTATAACATGACCCCATTGAGCTCTGGGGTGTTTTTTTTTTTAGAGAGGAGAAAATGAAAAAGTGGAATTCATAAGGGTTTTAGTATGAGGTGTCCCTGCCCATGGCAGGGGGGTTGGAACTAAATGATCTTAGGTCCTTCCCAACCCTATCTATTCTACTATTCTACTATCTACTATTCTACTATTCTACCTATTCTACTTCAAAGTTTCTCCTCCTTCCCAGCACTGAGTTGCATTTGGTGATGGAAGCTGTGGAAACAATCAGACTTGAGACATTCTCATGCTGTAGAGACTGAGGATTAGATACTGCTCCAAGAGTCAATTTGCTTAATGACTTCTCATGACTGAAGTTACATTATCTATTTTTCTATCTTTTATAGAATCCAGCTAAGTTAGATCAATATCCTGAGGAAATGTGGCTTTCTATTTTAGGATGACATTTTCCTTCTTGGCAGGATATTATCACTGTACAACATGTGTACAATATGGTACTAATTTATGTCTGTGTTAGTCTGGAAAAAGTTGCCTTTCATGGTGTATTACTTGGGCTTGCAACTATTACTTCAGACATTTTTAAATGCTCTTAAAATATCATGTACTTATTTTACTGTAAAATGATACTGTATTGAGCAGAGTCTGGAGTTGTAACTGCACAGAAATGGAGGCCTAATAAATTAATAATTTTCGTCATTAATTTCTCATTCCAGTAGGCTGAAACTGGGGTAATAAAATAGCACTTGGACCAAAAGTCAATGCACAAATTTCTGTGTTTAACCATTAGATGGCACTTGGATGGAGTGAGTTTTAAATACACAGATTGTATTTTCAGAAATGAAACCAAGAATTTACAAAGTAGTTTTTGAGCTACGTTGTCAGAAGTGTTGTTCACATTGGTACTTTAAGGTCAAATCTATATTAATAAATTAAGAATTTCCAGGACCTGTTCTCTTGTTTTGAGGCCACTGATATGGCCATGCTGTTGAAACACTATTTTATTGAATTAATAGCAACTATTTGTAACAGTATACTGTAACTAATAAAATAGTTATATAACTTTACAATACCTAAATCTCTCATCCTCTAAAACAGAATTGCTCAATCTATACTCTAATTTAGAATGGCTTCTCACCCGTACTGACTCCAGACTAATCCCGGAAGAATTTAGGAGAGGCTCCTAGAGACTCCTTTAGTTACTATTTTCTCTTCCATCTGTGCTAATACTCTGAACTTCTTTGGAGTTAAGCATAACTACATACATCTAGTTGAGTGTAGAAAAACTTCAAACCACATTGTTTGGCAAGATGAAAATCACTAGAGAAAACAGTTTTAAGCAGTCTAAACAGTTGTGATTTGCTGGCTAACCATATAGTTTATCAAATGAACTTCCTAAATTGGAAATGCAGAAACCTTGCCAAATAATTAGTTCTATTCTTGTGTGTTAAGTTCACAAGCCAGTCTTGATGGCTCCCTATGTAACTAGAGGAGACAAATTCCCCCAAAGGGCAATTTGTAGCACTAAGTCTACATTAATTTAGGAGTATGCACTTCTGACAGGAGAGAGACTAGGAATATCATCTCTAAAACTAAATGAGGCATCTAATATTAACTGGGGTTAGGGTTCTTGCAGTTCCAACTTAAACTTGAAAGTACCCTGTTTTGAAAAAATATTTTAAAATACTTAGAAAAAGGTAAATAAAAGGGATCAAACCTTTGTCCTGTTCATGAAAAGTACCTTAGTTTGTAATTTCTATTGAAAATTTCTTTTACAGTCTGTACTTGACACTTTGCCTATAAAGTAAGCTTAAATATAGAAATCTCATTGTGCCATTATTTGAGACAGAAGCCTGTACAAACAAGCCAGATAGCTTGTGTAATAAGACCCAGATGTCCCAATCACTTAAAACATTTCACAAAAATAATCACTTCTCATTTTTCTCAGTTTACATACGAAACTAAGATACAGCATCCTGTGTGCAACAGGCTGTAAGGAAACTATGGTCAATATAATTTATAAATAATGGCTTACTCTACAGAAATATTTATATGCACATTACTGAACTGTTTATGTGTGGCAGATAATAAAAAACAGTTTTCGAAACTGTAACTGTTAAAGTAAAACACAAAATATGTATACTTTGCTAAAATCGTCTCATAATTGCAAAGATCATTTCTCCATCCTTTCACAGCTGCATATTGACCTGGTGGCAAATAAAATTAATGCTTATGTGAAAAAGTTAATAAATATCTATGGTTTTTAGTTTTCTGCGTAAGATGAAGCAACTGGCAATCAGTCAACAGCACATGACCACTCAGCAACAGCACACGAACACTCAGTTTGTAGATCCTTAGTGGTCTAAAGCAGTATTTATTAAATAATTACCTTTTCTATACTGCTATCAGTAGAGTGGTGTAAATGTTCTGAGCTTACTGTATATGATTTAATAAATGAATTCTCAATTTCCACAGTCTAGACTGCTTCTAGTCCTTAACTAAATCACCTCTTCATGCAATAATTAATTTTGATACCATTTTGCACCAATTTGATGTCAGGCATCAATAAAAAAATTCTGACCAAATTCATTTATATAGCAGAGTAGACAAAAGCAATATAGACAGACAGTATATTTAAGTAGGGAGATAGAAGAGAAAGTGAGTTGAGAAGTAGTTTTAATTTCATAGAGACACATGAGAAGAACCCTGAGTAAAAACAAGGTCATCCTGTGCTTAGATAGATTTCCAGGAAAATATAGCTACTTCTGTGGGAAAGAATTTAAATTAAATGTGCTGAAAGCTGCATAAATATTTGTGCCACCCAAGAGAATGTGAATGTAACAACAGTTCATGTCCTTACTGAGAGTCAGTGCTTTCATACCCTGCTTTGAACTTCAGCAGGAACTTCACAACGTCCTAGGGGCCTGCCCTTAAAAAGCAGAAACACCTGTTTTTTAGAAAACTGCAAACAATACTGTGCCATGGAGACACCTGTGGTTATGGTAAGTGGCCAAACTAACAGTCCGTTGTAGACCCACTTAAAGTATCTAACTCAAATATTTGTTCCATACTTTGACATTCTAACAGTCTCTTCTTCCTTGCAGCAGGTAGATTCTTAATCTGAAAAAAGATAGTAATAATTTGCAGTGCAAGTAATTTATGTGCACTGGAATTAGGCAGCATTAATTTTGAGGGTAAGAAGATATAACCATGAAAGAAGACTAAGGGCTCTAATAACATGGGAATCAAATGTGTCTGAGTGAATCTTTCATTGGGCCATGAAATAAAATACTTGGAGCAGAGGGTAGTGGGAATTTGTTTGGATGAACTTATGACAAAAACTTCTATAAAATGAAAAATGAAGGATTTTTTTTTTTTTCCCTGTTCAAATAGAAAGCTGAAGGATTTCATTACAGGTCAAAGACTCCATTTGACCTGAAACAGATTTTTTTTTTTTTTTGTTTGCAGAGTTTATTAAAATGAAAAGAATTAACAACACAGCTGTGGAAGACTGGTAAATTCTATTTTGTCAGTTTAGCCTCTGAGATATTTTTCAGATTAAATTGTTAGGCAAACATACTCAGATTTTCTGACTGGTTCCAGAACAAATAAAACAGCACTTTAAAAGTGAAATTACTTCATTACTAAAATGTAATAAGCCTGCTCAGATTGGCTTAACTCTTGCTCCAAATAATTTCATTGTAACAGTGATACATTCTTTATGTGCTCCTTCTCCTTCCTTCTTTCATGAAGTAATGGAGACAATAAGAATTTTTTTTAAAACTTCCTTTAATCACCTAATGGTATTGGCTCCTTTTTCTCTTTTCTTTTGCATTCTCACAAAACAAAGTTAGAATTTCTTTGCTATTGCAGGAGATGCTAAGCTGTTCAAGAGCAGACTGGTTAGAGTGGTATAATGCAACATTTTCTATCCCTTAAATATTAGCAGTCTGTCTCCTTTCCAGATAAGGCTAAGCCAAATTAAATGCATATCTCAATTGAGAAAAAAGATCATCTAAAGCTTTTGGATTTAGGGGTTGGACTAGGTGATCTCCAGAGGTCCCTTCCAACCTCAACCATTTTATGATACTAGTACTAACTTAAAAATTATTAGAATTATTACAATTATTAAAATTGTATTGTAAATTACTGCATTCTGCTGTTTGCTAATGTCACACATTCCTGTTACTCTCTGGTGAGGTACGATACCATGACCTATTACAGAGATTAAGAGTCATACTAGAAATACTGAATCCCAGTAGGTCTCATCAGGTTAAATGTAAAGCAGTGTGTTAATATGGGTAAACTGTTTTGAATACCTGCAGGTGTTTGTAGAACCCTATTCTGAGTATGCCATGTTAAATTTTACACTAAAATAAAAATCTTATGTTGAAAACTGTTGAACAAATAATGTCAAATAGAACTTACCATTTACTGTTCACCACATCAAGAGAACAGTCCTCCAGAGTACTTGCCTGTTTGAGTCTTAAATTCTAATGAATATTTCGACATAGTAAAGCTGGCCTTTTCTAATTATGTTTTCTGTGGCACATCTGTGCACAACCTTACACACCGTAGCTTCAATTCAGATCATTGAAATTCAGCTGTCTGCATTGACTTCAGTGGGTCCTTAGATTTCTCGGATTTCAAAAGGATGCCTTCAGGTACTTCTCAGGCACTTTGTATAAAAAGAAAGATTGTTTTCCACAGGCTGTAACTGCAAATATAATTGAGATGTTTTCTTCTAGAAAACATATCTTGATGTTTGCAAATCTTCCCAAATGAAAACCAGATCATACAGTGGGTTAACCTTGGCTAAGGACCAGACTCCCACCCAGCTGCTCTCTCATTTACCCTTCTCAGCAAGACAGGGAGATTGCTTACAATTACTGTCATGGGCAACACAGACTCAACTTAGGGAAAATTAATTTATTGCTGATTAAAATATATTCAGATAGTAAGAAACAGGTAGGAATTTTTTAAATTATTTGTCCTTCATCCTTTCCTAGGCTCAGCTTCACTCCTGATTCCTCTTACCCCTGAGTGCTGCAGGGGAAGTTGGACAGTATGGTCAGTACAGTTCCCATGCCGCTCCTTCCCTTTCACATTTTCCCCTGCTCTGGCATGTCCTTCAGGAAGTACTTGCTGCAATGTGGGCTCTCCATGGGCTGCAGTTTCTGTCAGGAAAATCTGCTGTGATATGGAGCATCTCCTCCCCTGCCTTTTCTGACCTAGATGTTCTCTGTGATGTTTCTCACTATGTTTTGTTCCCTCCTCCTTTTTCCACCCCATACTTTTCCCTTCTTTCTTAAATATGTCTCCATAGGGGCACCACCAACTTGGCTTATGGGCCTGTGGTGGGTCCCCTGCACAGCCACCTGGCACAGGGCAATCCCTGACCACTTCCTGGAGAGATCACCCTGCTACCAGTGTCTCACCACTTACGTCCAATGTGCTATAATATGCTGTATTACACGAAATATTGAGGAATAAGTCATTGAGTCAGCAGTCAGGCAGAAATCCCTACGATATGTGTTTGAGTGCATGTGGATTGAATTAGTCCTTGAGCACTTGACCTTCTCAAAAGATGCAGCTGATGTATTGCATGCATTCTATGCCTACCAGTAAAATGATTTCTTATGACCATATTCTGTTAAATTCTTAGTTCCAGAAATGCAATAGACTTTGCATCTTGAGTGTTAATTGTTACATGTTTCTTTTGGTTCCACAACTTCCCATCAGATAGCTGGCAGGAATGATTTGGATGTGAAAGGTACTGTAGGATATCACTATTAGTCATCTAGTAACTTAGTATTTTGGTGGCTTTCAGCATGATAATCCTAAAGTAACTGATATTACACTTAATGCCATTTATCTGGAAGCATATGGAAAGGGAGGTATAAACAGGACCTTTTGTTGAAACATATTTCAAATTCTCTACAGAAAGATCTGAAAAATGTGCTTAACTGAGGCTAATGATGATTTAGGTTGTAGTCCAAGTAACTAAAAGTTTTGTGAAGGTTACTTACTGGTGGCTGAAATGAATTAGTGGATCTGAAATTTTTATTACAAACTAAATTCAAGATTAAAAAAAAAAAAAATAGCATTTTGTCATTAAAAATTTACCAGTTCATTGAAGACAGAATTAGACCAACCCTGCTCACATCTGAATATTCTAAAATTGAACTCCTACATACAGTAAATGACAGGCCCTGATGCTGCTTCCTGAGTGCATTATTTATACAAATGGCTGTGCACCTGATGTTACACTTCACTATGGAAAAGCATTTAAAAAAAAAAAAATAAATAAATTTCATCTAAGCTAAAATCTGTTAGAATCATGTTGAGAATGCATTGGAATTATATACACACTGGCCAAGACTGTGAAATCTTACGATCTTCCCCAATACGCATAAATATATATATATTCCTATTAATAACTTTATTAATAATATGCAGGTAAGTGCACAGAATTTTATGTACAAAGATTATTACCAGACCATGACAGCAACAAATACAATGAAATAGGCAGGTGTGTGTGACTATACGGCTTGTCTGTAGCACATCACACTGCATGTCTGCATGCTTTTCTAAGTTAGTTTCTCAGGCACAGCACACTGACATTTTAAAAGCAAAACCTGATGGCCTAAATGTGTGCATTTGTGCAAGTTTGGTATGTACTAATTTACTCCCTGTTGTTTCACATTCCATTCTTTCTTTTACCCAGTAGAAGATGTTTAACTTTTTCAAGTGCTAAGTAGCAGTAATTCTTGCTAACTGGCCTTGGACATTCATTCACTCCCCACAGATTATTAGGAATATCTTTAGCTCTTTGGAAGTGAGATATAAACACCCTAGCTGGCACTTAGTGCTACAGGAAAAGACAGATCCCCTGTTTGCAGAAATTTTCAGAAATCAATTAAGTTCGTGGTGCTACAGCAGTTTCTGTCAGCAGGAGATCAGTTCTGAAACATCTGTGGGGAAGTAAAAGCAGCCGCAGTTAGTCAGAAGAAAGGTCTGTAAAGTGGCCTCCTACAGTAACCAATACAGCATGCATATGGAATAGTAAAAGCAAACAAGCACATGCCAAGACTGCCTTGCACACCAACCCAGTATAAAGCAATTTGTGCATATATCCTGAGCTAGAGAATAGCTTTGTTACAGTCTGAGGTAAGAGAGTGAAATGCTGGATGGATTAGAAAATACACAGCATTAGATGAAAAGTGATTTACTTAAATTCTTAAACAATAATTAATAGTTAATACAATAGATTATGAAATAATAACTTGGGCCTGTATAACTAGGGGAGGGTGGGAAGAGACAGATGAAGAAACAGAATTCATATATTAATAATGGATATCATTGCGGTGGAGGACTGAAAGACAGTGGCTCTAGTCTCAGTTCATCCTAAATTTCAAACTTTAGATCTAAGAAATTTTACTGTCCATGGTGGAGAGGGGAATTTGTTCTATGGCCAGGTAAATTACAAAGGGTCTGGAACACACTGCTGAGTCTAAACAATCAGTTGCAACCTGTTGATAGATGCTCTGTCAAGTATTACTTAAATACAGATTAGCATTTGTAAAAGAGTTCCTGGTGTGTTCTCACTGTGTCTACAAACTTGTATAACTTTGTGTAGGTCACAGTCCTCATCTACCACATATTTTAAACAGCACTAAGTTAATCTCAACATTTTTAATAATTTTTCTCCTAATACTATTGTGAGGTAATAGCTCTTTTATCCACATTTTACCTTCCAGCTATAAAGTTAATTGTTGCTTCAGACTACACCGTTTGCATGAATCCCTGCTAAATATTAAAGTGTTCGAGATTGAAGCAGAAAATTTACATTGTTAGTGAAAACTTGTTTTATAAGTACCTAGCAGGCTGTCTTACATTGGAACTGAGCAGAAAATATACATTGCTAACTCAAACAGGGAAGGAAGGAACACATCCAACTAAAGGAAATTTATGTACGTATGTAAATCACACTAATCACACCCAGAAGAGCCTGTATTTATATATGAACTACATACAAGGTTATTGATTCCTTGTGAGGTTCATATCTATTTGTTGCACAAAGAATTCAAAAAAGATATTGAAGAGAAGTTAGAAGATGGTATCCTGGATGAAATAAGCAAGCTGAGGATGTCCAAACTTTCTGTTGAAATTCAGGGTAACTTTTTGAAAAGCTGTTGAAACAGAGTGAGCAATAATGAGTAACATAAATTCCTAGATTCTGTAGTGAAACTTTATTTACTGAGGTTGCAAAATTACAGTTGTTCTTCAAACTGTTGCTTATAACACCAAAACTCGGAATGATGTAATTATTCTTCTTCTGGTTTCCAATGCATATAGATATTTGTAATTCTCCTTTCTCCAAAGCTGCAAATGAGGAAACATGAATCAGTCAGTTGCTAGAAACTGGACTTATGTTGAGAGAAATAGATAGCTAGATTAAACTGATTTTTTATGCTTTTTGTAAATAATACTTCATTATTTGAGTATTTTATCTGTTGCATTTTAAATATATTTATCCTGACATTTGAGTAGGGAGTATTTCTTATTTAAAAAGATTAACATGGGAATTTTTACTGGCATCAGGTAGAATATTTTCTGAGAGATTCTGAAGCATCTGATTTTAGGGTTTGTGTATGTTCTTCATGGAGGGTGTCTCAAACATAGCTATGCTCAATATATGCATAAAACGACATAAATTTGCATGCACACACATGCACACAGAGTCATTCTTCCTTTTCTCTCAAGCTGAGACTGTTGGTATGTCAAATGTTTTAATGTTCTACATTTAACCTTTTCTCTCTACAAATGACACTGTTGCAGTTCCAACTTTATAAAGGGTCTTTGGTCCAACCCTAACGATTCTATGATTCTATGATTCATTAAAGGATAATGACCTGTCTGAGACTCTGTTGTCAACTGGAGATAGCCGAAAGGAGAATAAGACTTACAGAAAAACAGGATGAACAGGGTTGATTTAGTGACAAACGTGCATAAATTAAATTAATGGAGACAAAAGCAAATGTCATAAAGTAACTAAAAGGCAGCATTTCTGCGGAGGGAAGGGACAGTTTTTTCTTCATGTCCATGTTGATTAGGACAAAAGAGTAAGCTGAAATAATGGCAATAAAGGTGTAAGTTTTACATTAGGAAAAAATTTCACTGATGAAAGTTAAAAATTCAAATACATGTAGGAAGTTATTTCAGCTTCATCATGAATGCCTTTGAGAACGTTCCTGGTGGTACATATTCCTGTAGTATTGATGTATTCCATAGAAACTAATTTATTTTCCAGCATGATACATGGATACTTTTCTGATACTGGCAGATTTGACTGTACCAAATATATAATCCCATACCATTGAAAAAGGAATTGTCAATCACGAGCTGCTGTACCAAATCAGCACCAGTTTTAGTATCAAGTTCACATGAGAAATGAACTGCAGGATCCTTACTACCTTCCAAATACTATTCTAAAAGAAAAGGAATAGATCATATATGTTGAGCTAAGAAGTTATTGTTAGTTCAGTTAGTGCTTTAATAATTTAAAGGTCTAAATTATATAACTAAACCATAAATAATACAGTTAAAATTGCTGTAGGAAAGAGCTTTCTGATATTTACCCTTTTTCTCTGCTCTTATCCTTCCAATCAAGGGTCCTAAGGGGTCCTAAGGAAGAATTGAATTTGGTTCTTCCTCAAGAAGAAATGAGGAAATGATTAATTATTTCAGTTTTCAGGTGAGCAACAGATAATGGTGTATTTGGCTTCATGGACATTCTGTTCTTCAAGGCATCTGGAATCTTTCATCATTCTAAAGTGAATCCTCTCTTGCTCATGAAGCCTGCACTGGGGTTGTGTGTTAAGGTCTTGGTAGCAGGGGACTGCAGAGATGGCCTCTGTGAGGAGAGATCAGGAACTACCCTGATCCAACCTAAGCTGGTTCCAGACATTCTAAAATGAATCTTTTGCTGAACCCATCAGCAAATATTTAAAGAAAGGGTAAATGCTGCACAGCACCTGTGAGGGAAAGTAGTGTTAAAAATGTGAGATAAACCACCCTGCAGACACCAATGTCAGAAAAGGAGAGATAGGAGATGAACGAAGTCCTGGAGCAGAGATTTTCTTACCACCTGTGGAGAAGACTATGGTGATGCAGATTGTTACCCTAGAGCCCATGGAGGACTGTTTCAGAGCAGTTATTTCCAATGCAGCTCATGAAGGACCCCACACTAAAGCGTGAGTACACATCTTGAAGGAAGCTGCAGTTCATGAGGAGTCCATGCAGGAGCAGGTTTTCTGGAAGGAACATACCTGGTGAGGAACCCACACTGGAGCAGTCTGTTCCTGAAAGACTGTACCCCATGGAGGGGATGCATGCTGGAGCAGTTGTTGAAGAACTGCAGCCCATGGGAAGGACCCATGTCAAAGAAGTTTGTGAAAAATTGAGTCACATAGGAGGGACCCTGCACTGGATCAAGGGAACATTTTAGCAGCGAAGTGTGCTAAACAGTCCCCATTCCCACAATCCCCAGTAGAAGAAGTAGAAGAGTCAGGAGTGAAGTTGAGCCTGGGAAGAAGGAGAGGATGAGAAGAAGGTGATTTTTAATTGACAATAAATTAATCTTCCAAAAATCAAGTCTGGTTTTCCCATGATGGTAGTTGGTGAGCAATATCCCTGTCCTTATTTTGACCCATGAGCTTTTTTCATCTATATTCTCTCTCCTGTCCTGCTGCGGAGGGGCAGTGAGAAAGTAGCTTTGTGGGCTCCTGACAGCCATCTGATTTCAAACCATCACAAAATCTCATGAATTAACAGAATACCTTCAGTCTTAATATTCAGATTGTAGCTTTAACAACACTAAGTGTTCGAGATCAAGCATCATATCCAGACTTATTTTGGTAGATTTACTTCATCTTTTCTTATTAGCATCTCAGTAGATCATCTTTAGCTAATCTCTTCTAGCTGAACATCATTAAATAAGCCATGGGATAAGTGTTCTTCCTTTTTAGGTAAAATGAAGAAAAGAACTGCATTCCATTTCTTAACTTTTGGTTTTCTACTAGTGGTCTGTGGAAATATTAGTATTTCACTCCTTTAACCTGATTGATTTTTGAGAACCTAGGTGTCAATCTTTTTTTTTTTCTAATTTTTGATTATGCCAGTGGCCTTTTATGCATTCTAATAATTTTTCAGTCCAAGCAGATTTGAATTTGAGTCAGGGAGTTGTCTGAAAGATGATGGATCTAGCCTTCTGTCTTTCATACTCAGAAAGAATGAAGTTTGAAATATATCTTTTCAAGAAGGTAGTGTCTGAGAAAGAAGCTGCTGATAATCAAAGGTGGGAATTATTCACACCTGTAATAAGAGCAACCAGATCTAACCTACCCAGTGTCCATGTACTGTATGGCAAAGAATTTCTCTATAAAAAGTATCAGTAAAATTGAGAAGTGTCAGCATTCATAGAGAAAGCAAATTGAAGGGATTTCATCTAGCTAGTATGGTGACGTATATCTTCTGAAAAGGTACAAAGGATACAGTGTGCATTTAGATGACTGACATGGAAGTACAGAAGATTATTTTTCAGTAGAAATATTTTTCATATTTTTCCATTCATTATGATCATATTTGAGATAATTTTATATAACTAGACTTAGCATATTTTTTCTCCTTTAGGCTTGTGAGGGTTGTGTTACTTTTTAGGTGCCTCGATATTTTTAGACGATTAAAATAAGGTGCATTATATAGGACAATACTTTTTACATAGTTTTTATGCTCAATCTGTTGTGCGATATATTCTGTAGCCAAAGGTAAAGGAGTTTCTGATATTTTGTAAGGTGAATTTGTGAAGAGAATAAGAGGCTTTTTTCTGAAATATGTGATCTCACTTAAATCCACATAGCACTTTCTGTAAAAAAACTTGCAAAATATCCATGTGATAAAGTCAGCAGGCCTGAGAAAATTTCATCTCAGTAGAACTTTTCCCTACCAGTGTGAATTCAAATTCATGTTATATTAATCACACACTCTATGTTAACATACCTCATGGAACTATAATGTTTTGTGATGATGAATCCTTCAAATGGGACTTGGTATATGACTTTCATAGCACTTATGCCAGTGTAAGATTGATGTTGATTCTTTCAGCACATTTAACCCTGGGGCAATATACTTGCTCTTTTTCTGGACAGTTATTAATTCATCCAAAGCAAATTTTCTCCATCATTCTGCCTTTAAAGCAGAGGTAACTCATGAATATAGCGTACTCTTTTTTTTTTTTTGGGGTTTTTTTTTGTTTTTTTTTTTTTTTTTTTTTTTTTTTTTTTACCAATAAAAGATTCAGTATATAAATTAAAATTGGTAGAAAAGATATTGCTTCAAGTCTGCAAGTGGAAGGTACTGCACCTGTGGGTGAGAAGTGGCTCCCTGTATTTTCTTACTGTTAAATAATGTAAATTTTCTAATCAGGAAAATTTGTGGAAAACAGATATTTGTTATGTTTTATCTTTAAGAAAATTAAAAATATGTGTTAAAAATAACACACATGAATGCAGAAACCACAAAGTTCATAGGCCTATATTATCCTCCCAATGACTAAAGGTGTTTTTTTGTGTCTGCTCCCATTAAGGCAAATTGCAGTGGAAAGAATAAATTCTTTTATGGAGGGCACACAAAGCTGTGCCATTTCTCCTTTCTCACACTTGGGAAGCAATTCACTTGTCTTTTGTCTTTCTTTTCACTCTTCAATCTCATTAGCTTGATTGCTTACCCTCCCTCCAGATTTTCAGAAAGGAACTTTTCTTTAAGAGTATTTTGAAAAAGCTCGGGTTTTTTTACCTTTTTAAACAGCAGCACTGTTTTGCAGTTTGCAAAGATAAGTGCATATCAAATTTTCTTTTCACTGTGTGTGCCTAGACATTGTGTGTGTGTCTGTGCACATGCAGTGTTTGTGTATATGAGTGCATTACCTCAAATATGAATCCTCTATGGATTACCATGATGGTGCTAACAAGTGCAGAATTGCTTTCTCGGGTATAGTAAAGAATGGAATGATGGATTTTTATATACACTGATTTAAAAAAAAATAAAATCGGTTTTAAAGCATATTTATTAACGAGTGCTGTCTAAACTGTTCTGAAAAATCATTGTTCCTGGAGTAAAACAGTATTAAAAGTCATGTTTTCTATAATACAGACATATATTTAGTTACTAGTAACTAGCGTGCACTTCAACTAACATCAAACACAAGTTTCTTTCTCTAAAAGAAAACACAGGTATTTTGAAAACTATGTTAGCTTGTCATGAATAAGGTTAGTGGAAGAAAGGCTGCAAAACTAACAAGCTAGGAAAGTGGCCATGAATTTAATCATGTGAAAACATTGGCTTCAGAGGCAAAGTAATTCAAAACATGGTGTATGCTGACTGAAAATAGAGGGAAAAACACAGTCTGATTCACTGCTTTGTTTTCTCTTGCCCTGAAAAATAAAATAAAAATGCAAGGAGTTTTGCTTTGTTTTGCTTTTTTTATGTTAGTGAATTATAGTACATGCAGACATGTTTATACAGATCTATATCTTTGTTTAATACTCAAATGTTTATTTTTACTGCTTTTATTTTGATGTGTGATCCTTAGAGATCTCCATTATATGCAGTAAAATACTAAGCAAGAATGTATTATTGTTGCATTTATATATCAAATGATAGGCCACCTCTGAATAGCAGAGATTTAGGGTTTATGTATCATTGCATTTTTGTAAGGAAAGAAGGCATTCTCTTCAAAATATTGATGTATTTACATGCTATTTCATTCAAAATCTCCCACTTTAAAAGTTAAAATCAGACATATTAAAAACAGTATATCTTTTCTGTGTGAATAATTCTGCACAACTCTTTCATGCTTGAAACATTATGATGTGTTTCAATTTGCTAAAGGATCCCACAGTGATAGTTATGTCGCACTTTGCTTTGAATTACTTGTGCATCTGTCATTGTACAACATTGTCCGTAGTAATGTTGCAAAACAAGTAGAAGGAAGTAGGAAAATCACTATTGACGGACCAGAAATTAAGGGTTGGTTTTTTTTTCTTCTTTTTCTGTTCTGACGAAGTTTTGAAATAACATTCCTGAGCTATTTTGCTGGGTGCTTTAAAAACACAGAAACGAAAGCATAAGATCAAGAATACTTATAGTCTAACTTGGTGAGCTATTCTAACGAAATAGAATTTAACTATTTCTTGTAGTTACTTACACTGTTTTAACTTTTTCAGTAGCAAGTCAACACTTTAGGAAGTATTAATGGATTTTGATTTTAAGATCATCACACAGTGGGATGTCCTCAACAATATCGAACACAAATATTGATTACCCTTAAATGCAATAGCGGTGCTACGGGAAATATTTTTACTAAGAACAGCTTTTAATTTGGACTTGAACAGTTGGTCTTGTTTTATAGTCCTGCATTTTTTAGGCTTTTTTTTTTTTTGTTTTGTTTATTTTTAATAATACTTGCATGCTGGGATTTTGTTGCCATAGAAATATGAGCATTTTTATTTTTGCAAAATTATGCAAATTCTTTTTCTTGTTAAAATATTCATGAAGGAGTACAGCCAGAGATGGAAGGGTAAGGGTCAGTTCTTGTGTCTTAATGGAAATGAACATTGACATAAATGTTCTAGTTAGTATTTCATTCTGATATTACAGGAAGGCATTTATTGATATGTCTACTGTAATAAGGATTTGTCCCTTTGGAAGCAAAGACCATGGAATGGGAGACAAACGTTTAATCAGTAAAATTAAGAGTTGCTTTCAATTATGAGGTTGTTGATAGCTACAAGACCCTTATTTAGAAATGTTTGATGAAGATATGTTATTTAGAAACATGTCTCAGAGTTAATGCTCAAATAGTGAGTTTGATTTCATTATCGCTAGTAATCTGAAACATCTTCACAGTTAAAGTGATATTTTTATCCAGACCTACACCCTCGAGCCACTCTGGCCCTGCTCAATTGTTGTTTATAAGGATCAGAGTAGCTGTTGCAAAAAAACTAGTCAGCAGCTGGTTAGTTTGTAATAGCTACTTTTTTCACCTCTGCAGTTTAACTGTATTCGGTCAGGGCAAAATATCTGCAATTTCTATGACATACAAGTTTAATTTTTTTAAATGTCGCTCTATGGCAAGTGCCTGACATTACGTTACGGGGTCACAGTTTCTGGCATATTTATGCCAGACTGGGAAACTTACAATGACTGAAATTTACTTGCCACCAGAGTAATAGGCATGGGCAATAATTGTACGTGAATTACTGTTGCCACATCACTGCTGGGAGAATATATACCTTACTTTATATTGCCGAGTCTTTGATCTAGTTACAGCAGCTTGGGGAACAGTGGCTGTAAAGGTACAGTGATGGAAGGAATCTGATCATATTGAAAGCAAAGGAGGAAGTGAGTAAGCATGCTAACTATGTGGTTAAGTAACTATAACAAGGTAATCATATATTCTAAATTTTGTAAAAGCTTATCATTAGCAAATTAGATTTTATACTTCAGGAATGGTTGGCCAGACAGTTCTGTTCTCCAGTGAGAGGAAATGACAACTGAGAATGATGACAAATATTTGAGAATTTGTAGAGTAAATGTCTAAATTCAAGTACATTTCAGGAAACAGCATATAATCTTATTGTGCAAATTTGTAATCAGTCACTGATTCCATTAATTTTTTCAGTGCTAAGTTCAGAAAGAGCAGCTACTCGACATAGGCAGGAGTTACAGCACAGGGCCTACAGGAGAGCTGATGTGCCTCAGTTCCTGTCTTCCTTAGGAACTGAGATTTGTACTATTTTTCCTTTTAGAATTTCATTATATCATTTAATGTTGTAATATTATGTATTAAACACAATGAATAGTGCATTTTACTTAGACATCTACTTTTTCTTTGCTTCCAAATAATGCAGTCTACTTCATCCAAGGAGGAAGAGAAACAGGGCTATGAAATTATAATGTTGATACAGTATTTCAGTAACAATGAGACTGGGCTGAATTTCCGGGTATAATTTAGAAAATTCGCAAATAAGAAGCTACTATTGAATTCTTTAAGATTTGCCATGTATATGTTTCTTATTATAGTAGATCAGCATATATATATATCCACACACATATATATTATAGTATAGTGTATATATATATATAATACGCATATATGTATATACTCACTATACATATAGTAATTACATTGAATTATAAGAATTGTGTGAGATTTTAATTGGTCTACACTGTGTGTGACAAGCTATTTTAAATATGAAGGGCCTCGAAATAAGTGTCAGATTGTCGTGTTCAGGATGGCAAGACTTATCAACCACTTTACAAAAATTATGTCTCAGATCTTCTAGAGCAAGACAGAAAAGGCAGCAGGATGATTAAGGGATGATTAAGGAGATACTAGAATTGAATGACTTCCCTTTTTGATATTCTTTTCTCACTCATGTTTCTATTTTCTATGTTTGAATCTGAACACACGGTATTTCTCTGATAGGTGCAGGGGTATTTTTTTTTGCTGCCTGGTGACCAGATGCAATGTACAGTAAGACTTTACTATAGCTAAATCTAATATGTGTTCATTGAATCATAAAATGGTTTGGCTTGGAAGAGACCTTAAAGGCCATCTGGTTCCAACCCCTCTGCCATGGGCAGGGAAACCTCACACTAGATTAGGTTGCTCAAAGCCCCATCAAACCTGGCACTGATGACTTGCAGGAATGGTGAACACTTCCAGGTATGGAAGTTTTGGAAGGGATCCCAATTGCTCAGATATTGGTATGCAGTATATGAAAGAGACATGGTCAAGGTACATATGGAGTATAAGTTGGCAGTTTTGATTGCTGCTTATCACTTGTGTTTGCTCTGTGAACTGGTGTTTTCTCTTAATCTGAAAACTTTCTGATTAAGGGGAAAAAAGTTGAAGCTACAGATTTGATGGTTCTTTTCGCTGCTGGGAAACTTTTAACATACTGAGATTTGTTGTGAATGTGTTGTTCCATTATCCAGTGTATAAAGGAAGAAGGTCTTACACAATGAGTTTTTAAAGATTCCTTTTTTTTTTTTTTTTTTTGAGTTTTCCATAAAGGCCATTTGAGGTAGAGCAAATAAATGTTATCTCATTGGTGCTTTATGTTTTGCTCTTTGATTTCTTAGCATTTGGCTTAGACATTGGAGGATATTCTGTGATCAAATGAGTGCCTAGGTTGAATAAAACTTTTGACTCAATTCTGTACATAGGATCAGTAGGGAAAATACTGAAAATTAAAGAGGTTGTGTCATAACATTCTCAGTAAGATTCCAGACATGAATGACTCAGAAATCTTGTTTGCCAGAGTGGTGTTTTTCAAGAGACTGGTGATGACAGTAAATGCTTTGAAATGCTTAGCTTCCCCTTTGAGTGGTTCAGTGTTGTAGAAAAACACTCACAGAAAGCAACTGAACTGAGAGATATAGTAGTCAGGCTACTTTATTCTCTTCATGTTCAGTTAACTTAACTGGAAGCAGTATTCTGAATAAGTGAATTTAAGTAGAATGTAGCATCAATTTATACAATTTATATGGAAGAATTCTGAGTGTACTTAAGCAGGGAAACTAGGATTCTGAACTATCTGGGACAGAGTTGCAGGAACTCCAGTTGATATAAAGTTAGGGAGAAAAGCCCGTTCTCTCAGGGGAAAAAAATAACTTCCATATGAAGAAAACTCAAACAATTTTTAAAGCTAGCCAGAACTAGACTGTCATTCAAATGGAACAGAATTATTCTGCTCCCTGCTTTATCTTAAATATTACCATAATGCCTCAGAAGAGCTTTTATATCCTATCTAAATTCAAGTCTGTCTACGAGAGAAGAGTCTATTTAATCTCTAATTGGATCTTGAGTAGAACTAAAACATGCAATCTTTACTGAGTCCTACTACTAAATGAATAAAAGTTTGATGTTTTCTTGGTGATGATTCTACTGGAATTCTTTTCTAGTCCCTGCCTTTCCTCACTCTGCAAGCAGAATGAAGTCTGGATCAACAAAGCCTGATTACATACCATCAATTTACACCAGTATTTTTTTGTAAACAAGATAATAATCCAGGTGAAGCCTTTATTAACAATGGAATATTTTCCTCAACATAAGTAAATTAAGTTAGGAAAAGCAGAAATTCCTGTCTACAGTGAGTGGGTGGCTAGAGGAACACATCCACTTGTGTTGTGCTGATTGATGTCTGACTAAACATGAGCCAGCAGTGTGCCCGGCAGTGTGTCCAGGCAGGCAAGAAGGCTAACAGCATCCTGGCCTGTGTCAGAAATAGTGTGGCCAGCAGGACTAGGGAAGTGATCACTCCCCTGTACTCAGCACTGGTGAGGCCACACCTTGAATCCTGTCTTCAGTTCTGGGCCCCTCACTATAAGAAGGACATTGAGGAGCTCAAGTGGGTCCAGAAGAGCACAACAAAGTTGGTGAAGGTTCTGGAGAACAAGTCTTATGAGGAGCAGGTGGGGTAACTGGAGTTGTTTAGTCTGGAGAAGAGATGGCTCAAGGGGGATCTGGTCACCCTCTACAACTACCTGAAAGGAGGTTGTAGTGAGGTGGGGATCGGTCTATTCTCCCAAATAACAAGTGATAGAACAAGAGGTAGCAGCATCAAGATGTGCCAGGGGAGGTTTAGATTCAATATTAGGAAAAATCACTGAA
>JBCJKH010046743.1:70472-107871 GCA_039877255.1 Loriculus beryllinus | reverse complement strand
TGCCAGCAGCCCACCATAACCAGCGCTGGCTGGGATTGGAGGGTGATGGATGCCCCTGGGTATGTTCATGGCTGATAGCATCTGAGGGAGGCCCCATAAAGTATAATCCTTAATCCATCTCCTTGGGAACCCAAGAAGGCTGGAGTAGTTGGTGGGAAGTGCATGAATTTAAGCCCTTCAAAACAGAACAGGATGAGGGTTCCTCCATGCCTACTGTGCGGGCGTGAACTTGGCCTGCATGACAAAAGCCTTTTACAATGTCCCTGTGTTTTATCCTCACCCAAACCAGCCAAAATGAAAAAAGAAATCCCAGATTACCCACCTATCCATGCCCCATGGGGGACAAACAAAAAGATCCATTGTCTGCTCCAGACAGGAGACAGAAGATGTGCCTACAACCAGTGGTGCACATGCCTGGGAGAGCAGCAGTGTAATTGCTGAGTGGTGAGTACCAGTTTATCATGTTCTGGGATCCTTCCCCACATACATCCACTTCATATGATTTTCTGTTCAAAGGGGAGATTACCTCAGCCCATAAACACCCCTGCAGTGAGATAGCTTTGGGCAGCTCTCCTTCATGTGGCAGAGGTAATGGTGTCGACGCCCAATATAAGGAAACCTGTGTACCACAGGGCCTGCCCTCTGGGCTGCTTGGCTGCTGAGTGCCCAGCTGCTTGCACTGCAGTAAACCATGTCCACACTGTATCTGCAGCACTGAGCACCGTTAGCTCAGCGTGCTTTCACAGCCACTGGAAGAGGCACTGCTAGGAAGAGATGTCAGCCTGCTTTAGGATGCTCCCATATCCCAGCACAGATGGCCCTCAAAGGCTGGGAGAGGTGACCCAGATCCAGTGCATCCTATCTCCCCGAAGGGTGTAGCTGCAAAGCAGTGCTTCCTGACGCAACTGCTTCTCAGTGACAGGAATGAGGTAGGTGTGTTTTAATGAAGAGTGGCTTTAGCTTGGTGTGGGAGGATTGCTCTGCTGTGGGTCAGCACTGTGGGTGGGTTCACTTCGCTCCTACACATGGCCACTGGTCCCAGGCACTGCAGGATCACTTCTCTGGCTCTGGCCAAATGTTACCTGAAATCTCTCCTTGCTGCTGGTGCTGGTATTGGTGAAGGTGATGAGCTGCGCTGATAATGCTGTCTTCTGTAGAAAATAGATAAGTGGGCATTTGAAAAGGAAGAAACTAGTGAGAGGAGAAAGAGAGCCTGTATTTCCCACAGTGTCAGGGTAGTAGTGCTTGGCTAAGAGGCTGAAGTGAGCTGGGGCTGTTTCAAGCCAGGGTGTTTGAGGGGGACAAGTGGGCCAGCTGGTATTGGATCATTGGATCATCTTCTTTTGTGAAAGTCAAAGGGCTGTCTTTCCAGGAGGTCTTCTTTGATTTAATACTCACCTGAAAGGGAAATGCCTCCACAAGTACTTAATGCTTCTGCGGGCCTATAGTTCATCCCTACAAACATGTGCACAGTTCTGTATGGGCTAGAGTTTAAGCTCATGGTATATCACAGAACATTTCCTGCTTAATTTTTTTTATAGTCTTTGTAAAATTTCCCTATTTTTACACTCAGCTGTTTAATGAGTTAAGCGGATGCACTTGCAGAGGATATTCCTCCCTGGCATTCATCCCAGGTGACTTGGACAACTGCCTGAGAGCCTTCACGTTTGTTCTTACCTTCATGAGCCTTTGCCCCATGGTATAGCTTCTCCTGGAGAAACCTGGCATCTGACCCTAGCATTGTTCCTCCATTTGTGTGAGCAGTTTCATGATTTGCATGTTTGAGGCTGTGTTCTGCTTTTTTACCTACCTGGTTCAGAAATACTCACTGCTGAAATGTTCCTCTAATTCTGAGCTGACCACAAGATGCTGTGTTCAGCAAAAGTAGGTTTGCTCTTTAAAACCTTTCCTGCTGCCTCCTGGTGCAGCATAGCTTTGTGAATCTATGTCTCACTTCTAACAGTGAAAAGTCCCATTCATAGTCAAGCTGTTTCTGGCACTGAAGTAGCTGTCTTCTGAAAAGACTCTCCTGCCCCTCTTCAATCTTTCCCTTTTTAGCTGTGTGGGTTGGGCGCGCTCAGCTTCTCAATGGGTACTGGAAGCCCTTGTCTGAAGACTCCTGCAAAAAGGTTTCATTTCTGTTAAATGAAACAGATCTTTGGAGAGCCAGACGCTGCTGGCATGTATTTCTTTCCATGCTTTAGACAGTTTTACACGTTGTTTTCTGTGAGTATGTACTTGGTGCTTCTTGACAGTGTCACCCTGGACCCTCAGTTTGTATCACCTCTCTGCACACATTGCTTTAAAGTAGTTCTTCCTACCTTCAGAAGAAGATTAAAAAGAATTCTCTTGCAGTGGCCAGTGCATTCCCGGGATGCTTTGGTGCCCTGGAATCCCTGGCTGCTGATGTGAGGTTCCCGCTCCACTGGTCACCCTGCCTCCACATCGCTCTTTGCCCTGTCTCCACTTCTGATATGAAATCAGCATTCTCCACTGGCAGATAAGATGAGCCCTGCGGCACAGCAGCTAACAAAGATGAGTCTTTGATATAATAACAGGTTAACAGGTGAAAGGAACAATCTGAGAGGAGGAAATCTACCTTGCTCTGTAGTACCAGCATCAGCTGACTCCACCTACGGCTTGTCCAAATAAGAATATTCTGATCTCCTAAAGGCCATTTGTAATTCTGACTATAATCCATGCAGAGGGGTCAGACTTTAAAGTCCTTGTCAATCTTCTCTCTCTTTCCACTGACACCAGCCCATTTTCAGGTCAACATATTAAGTTGTTATTAAGTCTACAACACTGGCATGGCATTTTGAAGTAAATTCAGTAGCAGAGGTTGAACAACACTCATAGATTACTAATTTATGTAGCTTTTATAAAAACAGAGTACAAAGATGCTTTTAAATAACAGTCTTTTATTAATCCTATCAATACTAGTTACACGGTACTATGAAACAAAATTTTGCATTCAGCTTTGAACTTATTTTTTCGCAGAAAAGAAGACGGCTTTCAGTTACAGATGAAGATCTTTATGGTTAAAAAATGATGTTGTATATAGCATGGCTTCTGCCTTCGATTTTCTTGTCTGGAATGATGAGATTCATCTTCGTATAAAGAAAATACACACTCTCAGTCTTCACTGCCGTTGGGCACCTGTAAGTTATCTCAAAACTTAGCAATATGTGAAGCTTTTCCATCCAGAATTGAAGTGATGGTGCTAGGCAGCACATTGTCTTCAAACACAGAAATTGCCTCAGAAGTATCAGTTGATATTTGAGGTAGATTGGATCAAGAATTTGACGGGCCTTAAAAAAAAAGGCAGTTGATTGACAGCTGTGAAGACAGATTACTCTTTTTCAATACTGCTTTGAGGGAGGGTTTTCTTGGTCAGTGTCCTGTCAGGGCTGTGACTGCAAAGTCTGAGCCAGAGCCGAAGTGTACCAACTCTTGTTCATTCACATGCTGATGTCTGATTTTGTGAGGGTTGGGGTTACCCTTGGAGAATGAGCATGGGCTACTGAAGCAGCTGCACATGTCTCTAAAAGCCTGCAGGAAGGGTGAGCTTTGCACCAAGATGTAGGGGTGAGAAGGTAACAGGTGTCCAGGTCATCCTTGTTCCCATCACATCAAACCAGAGAACTGCTCAGCTCGCCTGGCTTTCAGGCCAAGCTTTGAATAAATGTATTTTCTCTGTCTGGTTTTCTTCCTCCACTACAAATGGAGCTGAAGGTCCTTGAAGTCTTAGATGCCTGAGTCATGACAGGTGAATCTTACCCACACATTGAACTGGTAAATGAAGCCTCACACAGGCTCTTAAATGCCTGTCTCCCCAGAAGCTTTGGTCAGCACAAAAAAGACTTGAAAGCTGCTCTTCCACCTTATGACTGGGAAGATTGCAGATACTTTCCCCTTTGCCTGGAGATATTGTTAGAAGGCAGCAGAGGCCCGTTTTACTGCCATAACAAGTTAATTACCTCCATTTTCCCCCAACGAAGCTGAGCAAAGGTTTTGTGCAAGACACATGCACTACATTGAGAAACAGGGCTTTTCTCCCACGTTCTTGCTGTGCCCACAGTGATATGGCTAACAAAAGCTGTTATCTTCTCAAGAGGAAAAATCATACTTCTGAATTGTTTCCAACGGCCCGGTTTGCTCTTTTGGTTTCTAACTAAACTCGCTGCGTTAGAAGAAATCTCCGTCACGAATTGCCTTCTTCCCTCACCAAGCCCTTGTGAATCATCCATAAGGGAGAAACACGGTGCCGCTACCGCGCTGAGCGTAGCAACTGCCAGGCTGCTCTCCTCATCTGCTGCAAGATGATGCCCAACATGAGTGTTCAACAGCTTTCATCGGTCTTTCATATGACTTGGGAAATTTTTGGCCTTTTTCCCCCCCAGTTGATTCAACCAAGATATGCCACCAAGGTTTTGCAGAAGAGGTTTCCAGAAACTTTTTCATGGCAGGGTTGCCTGTGACAAGTGTAAAAAGTCTCTGCAGATCAGGAAACTTACTCTGCAGTGCAATCTGTGTAGGAAAAAGTTCATTCGCCACTTTTTTGTGCTTGGCTCTGCCAGTGCAGATTCAACATCTCGCAGCTTCGATTCATGAGAAGCACTCTCAAAATATTTGTCACAGGCTGCTTTTGCTTGAAACCTATGAGAGCAGAGCAAGCTGCGCAGCACAGCATGCCAGCATGCTTGCGAAAAACCCCTTCTGGGTGCCTGTCAGTGCTCTGCTTAGCATTTACCTTTCCACTTGCTCTAGCCATTTTCTTGACCTTGTGTTTACCTCCATGGCTCTTACCCACTTCCTGGCTCAGCTGCAGATCATGTTGGCTGGCTCAGATACTGCTGCACATGCAGCAATCTGTCAGCTAGACAGTAGTGCCACTGAGGAAGAGATGTGCTGATTTCCTCTGACATTGGCACATGAATTTGATTAAAATATCAAAGAAATCATCCATTGATGTAGGTGTTTTTTAGACCCACTTCCACAGCTCCACAGAGGTGCTCAAATAGATGTTTTTTCTGACCACCATAAGAAAATCTTGGGGTTGCTCATGGAGGCAGTCACTACCCATGCTGTAACAGCAGTGTTTGGGATGAAGAGTCGTGCAATCCATGTGCCAGTGACCCACAGCCGATAATTTGCAAGCCACCCATCAGGCCATTTAGCTACTCAAAATGGTGATTTCATAGCACCAGCAACCACTGAGTGTCCTTTCTCGCCTGCAGCTGGGTCAAGCTGAAAACCAAAGAGGGAATGGAAGTGGTCTGCAGGGACTTTCTTCTGCGCTGTGTTGGGCCACAGAATACTGTCCTGTCCCTAGAGAAACAATAAGGGGACAGATTATAATGAAAACCCGTAATGCTGCAAAACTGCAGGAAGACAAAGGCATATTCCTGAAAACCTGTCAGAAAAGGAAATAAAACCAGGAACTGCCCTGGTGAGTCGGAAATATTTGGACATTCCTATCTGTAAACTACAACCCTTGATAGCCAGTCAGCTGCTGAGAAATTCAGTGTACTCAACGGTGAGTTTTACAATTTCTCCTCTCAGTTGCCACAATTTGATAGCTTTTTAGGAACATGCTGACATTTTTTGGGGTTTCGTTGGCATTGCCCTCACTCTTTGTTGTCTTCTCCTCTTCTTATCCTTTCCACCCTTTAAAGAGACCTCCATAAGATGACTGAATGCCTCCTTCTTCAACTCTTTCTCCTCTCTCCAAGCTGCCAGATGTTCAGAACTGGTTCACATTGGTACCCTGGAGGGTCTGAATGATGCAAGGGCCAGCACCATAAGACAAGAAGTGTCAAACACAGTTATTGTCCATTGGTCAGTTTAAGGGTGACCTGGAGACTGCTGGTGACAAACCAGTTCATCTCCCAGCCTTGGGCTAATGCCTCTGTAGCTTCCTTCTCCACGGCCTTGGGGCTCTGGAGAGGGTAAGTCCTTTCCTCACCTCTGTGCTTTCTGGCATGCTGAGGCATGGAGCCTGCCTGGTTTGGGGAGCTGACTTTGGATGGGTTACACATGCTGGATTGTGGGTGTTGCCCTGGAGGAATCTGTGTATCTGCTTCACATGACGAGTGCCTCTCTGCTGACAGAGAATTGAGAGGAAGGATCCAGCCAGGGTCAGACTGGTGCCTGTATTGGAACTCCTGATTTAGTTCCAGTATTAAAAGAAAACCCCTACTCATTAGATTTATACGAAGGCGCAGCAGAGAAAGTGCCTATTTATGGAAGCTGAGTAGAATCCACAGAGATGTGGGCTGCTGTTATTTGTCTGAATGGCACCTCCTGACATCATGGGTGGCTGGAAAGGCTTGCTCAGGAACAACAGAGAAGGCAGCTCTGCCTGGCTGTGTTAAAGCCTTGACAACACTTTCAGCATCTAGCACTGTGTTTCTTCTTTTTCCTTATGGAATTCTTACGTTGCAGGAAGCTTGATGTGCAGAGAGGGTAATGCTTTTTGAGTCTTGTGAGAAATGTGTGCTCCTTGCTTGTTTGCAAAATAACTTTTTAACCACACCGTAGAGATTTTATATAGAGTAAGATGAAGTGTACAAGTAGAAGAGAGGAAAAAGATGTAAGGAAAGCTTCAGTAAAGGAAAATTATAAGAAGATATCAGCTGAAAGGAAGACACATCTGGCTGGTCTGGAAGAGATACAAACAGTCCTGCTTTTCAGCACCAAATTTTCTGTAATGTAAAAATACAGTTTTGCGATGAAACTGTACAAGCCTCAAGTTTTTAACAAACTCATATATGTTAAGAATTCTTCAAAATTATTTTTTGGCCCTTGTCCATTTTATTTTGACTCCAGAGTCCTTCTTAGTTTTTTATCCAAACACTCAGAGGCCATCACTGCTGGGTCCTCCTGGGCAGAACCCTGGCAAGAAATGCTGAGTGCCTCGGCATTTATTCAGGTGGGTCAAGGAGAGGGCAGCTGGCTGCCTGGTACAGCACTTCATCAAGAGCTGTCAGTCCCTGGCATCCCTGAGCCTGTCAGTCACAGTGTTGTGCCTGGCTGTCCTGGACAGAGTACTGCTGGGTGAGGGCTCCTTTGCCAACTCCAAATCTCGTGCCTTTTTGCAGCACTCTTGGGAACGCCACAAGGAAGCGCAGCCTGGGGTTGCTTACTTGAGACTTGTGGGTGCTGCAGGGCAATGTCAGCCATTCCTCACGATTAAAGGGAAAGTAAATGCTGACTAGATGATGCATAACAGAAAGGGAGGTGCAGGACCAACTTTGCAGCACACATTCAACCAGCTGAACTCACTGCAGTGTAAATTGGAAATGCAAAAATACTTCTGACTGCACCAGAGACAAGAGCTCTGGATCCATTCTTCCACTGAATCTCTGCAAGGTGGGGATGTGAATGTGGCCAGGTGAGCCCTCTAGAAGACACTCATGCATACCTGCCCTGGATACTTGTGGAGGTTGCCAGTTGTCCGTTAAAGCCACGGGTCTGGGATAAGAGTTCTTCAATGCCTTGTAAGTGTTCTTGTGGGTGCTTTGACACATGTTCTCTTTCTTCGTACACTGCCCAAGTCTAATTTATTTCATTGTTTTGTGCTCATTTTCCTCCTTTCTCACTTTTTTTTTCCCTTTGTTGTGACTTCTTTTTCTGGTTTCCTTATTTCCCCCACCCTTTCTTTCTCTTTTTCTCTCCACTCAGCCCTTCCCTTCTGACCCCCTCATTGCATTTTCCATTCTCCAGCAGCTCTGTCTCCCATCAGAGAGAACACAGAGTCCCTGTGAGTCTGTGCCTCAGTGAACTGATCTCCACCTCAGCAAAAAGGGGATACAAGAGAATTCAGTTGCTGTCTGAGATTCTACTTTGGTTTTATTTGCTTGGTGTTTTTAGGGGTTTTGGGGGCTTTGTTGCAAGCTGCTTCACCAGGCAGCAGGGTTGGTAGCCATAAGTGCAGCAAAGAGTGAAAGTGGGAGGCTTTCAGGGAGCCATTGCTGATTTCTATGCATCTGCAGCAGCATTGCTGTAAGGTGTGGGTGGACGGGTCTGAACAGCCCTGCCACTTATCCCTTTGCATCGAGTGCTTTTCTCCACCTTCAGCCCCCTCCTAAATCTCATCAGAGATCCTCATCTCTTTCTTGGATAAAAAGAGAAGCCACCAAGCTGTTGCCTGCCACGTGCCTTCCTATTACTGGTCATACGTCATGAACTAGTCTCATCCTGGTTGAGGTTCACTATTCTGGGCTTGGCAGATACAAATGCAAAATTGAAACTGCTGGTTGCTCTTCTTATCTGTTTTCAGGGCAGTACGTGCTGTGCCTTTGCCTTTAGATACAACTCGCTGCTGAGCCCTTGTTGGTTTCAGTTTCATCAGTATATTCTCCTTGCAGACCAGGCATAAGCAAGGTTTGCATTTGCAGTACTGGATCTCAGAGTGCTTCTTAAACTCTTCACCAACAGGGCTGCAATGGGCAGATATTTTTATACCTATGTTACAGAGAGGTAAAAAAGACAGCACAGAGTTACAGTATTTCACAGAATAAAGAGGATGTGGCTACCTGGGGTCATCGTCCTGCTGTGGACATTTACACCATTTATGCACTACAGACCTTCCCTATTGAACATCCTCCCCAAACACTGCCTCCTGCACTGTGTTAGTCACCAGCAGCACAGGAATATATGCATATATGTCAAAATACTGTCTCACTATTGTTGTCTCACCATGTCTGCATCTATATAAATTTAGTGTACAATATATATAACAATATCATGCATATGCATTTGTGCAGCATATACATAATGCATTCATTTGTATGGAAATATAGTTGTACACATACAGAAATATGCTTTTGAAGCATGAATTCAACAATGAAAAAAATATTCGTCTTTAAAAGTAAGTTTTTATTATGCCACAGCCCTCCTGTTGGTTCTGGCTATAAAATATTTTTCTCGTTGATGGCAGGTAGCTATCAGTTTTCCAGTGAAACAAAGGGAATGAAGATGAAATAGTTGTCAAGCACTGCATTGTACCAAGCCGTGAATTTTCCTTCCTACAGGCTGAAGAGAAGCCACTGAATTATATTGTAACTGTCAAGCATCCTGCTTTTAGTTTGTTGCTCAAACACAATAAAATTATTTAATATACAAAAGCTATCATGCGAAGCCCGTCAGTTTTTCCTCCAGCGATACATCAAGGAAAGCAAGAAATGAAAAACTCACTTGAAAATGTTGAAACATTGACAGTAGGATGTGGGAGAATATTGTAAGAGATCATATTTACGACAAAACAGAAACCCAACACCCTGGAAAACATACACACCACTTGAACTGTGTTTACTTCCAGGCACATTGGCCTTTGCATAGGGGTGGGCCGGGTGATTCAGCTGAATCTGAAACCTGATAAACTCTTGCCTTCTGTTTTTACATCACAGCTAGTGATTGTACATGACACATTAAAGCCAGATATCCCTGCACTGACACTACCTTTGGTATTCATTGTATCCATCCTGGTAAGGATTATTTCTTGGCTGCATTGTACTTCAGTCTTTCACTTATGGAGGTGTATATAGGATGCAAGGGGGTATCTATTTAAATAGGAGGTGTTGAGGCTAGATTGGGAGAGTTGAGAGATAAGCTTGTGTCAAATACTTTCTTCAGTTTACCTTCTTCTGTTCATAAAATGTGGCACCACACTAGCTCCTGGTAACTTATGCCTCATTTGTGCTCATTCAGTTAATGTAGTTCTGTCCAAATGCTATTAACAGCCACACTTAGTAGGAATTTGAGACACATTAACCAGTAAAGTCCTCTTATTATTTCTTTTCTTTGACTGGAAAAGCATAGGAGTGCTTCTGACATGAGCTCTTGAACAAGGAAACTTAAAATTCTGATTCTTTTGAACAGTGCAACTTAGAAATGGTTTCCACGAAACCCTGCCCTTAAATCTTGTTTACATTTTTGCAGATGCTGAGAACAGATGAGGTATGAACAACATCAAAGGGAATTGTCCAAAAATACATAGTAAATATTTTTACTAGCTATTTTTAATGAAAAAACATTTTATTAATGCTAAATTCTTTTCTAATTGATGTAACTAAATATTTATTGCAGCATTTCTTTCAAGCCAGGGTGGTCCAACCTCAGCAGCCAGAAGGTCTGTACTGAGATTTCTCTCCTTTTCTCAGTCTGCGGAGCATTTCCCACCTTCATTCCTCTTGATGGCTCCCTTTTGCCCCTCCTCCTGGCAGCAGTGCCCACAGAGAGCTCCGTCCACTGTCTACCACTTGAAGATAGTACAGAGAAATTGGGGAAGGAGGAGGTTTTTAGCTGCAGGTTGTTGCTGTCCAGTTTGAGGACTCACTGTCAATTTCTGGTGGTGAAGAAGATGAGGAAGAGGAGGAAGAGAAGGAGGAGCAGGAAGAGAAGGAGGAGGATGCAGCAGCTGCTGCAAGAGCCCTGGTCACAGCAGCCCAGCTCCCTGCTGCGGGTGGTAAGGAGATGAAGGAGATGAAGGAGATGGTGTTTGGCAGCTCTCCCACCATCAGCCGTAGTTCCCCCTTCCCTCTGAGAAGGGATAAGCTGCCTGGAGGCTTTCTGGATGCTGGAACTGCACCACACTGTGTGAGGATCTGGCAGTTCCCAACTCTGAAATATGTCCAGTGAGGCAGGCAGCCAGCACAGCCAGCATGTGGCCCTCATTTCAGTCATACAGATGTAAATCCAGAAGGACCCTGCTGCTTCTATGGGGAGCATTTGGGATTTTCCTCTTTGTGTAGCAGGAGATGGACCTGAGACAAGGCAGCTTCAACCCCTCACCAGCAAGCACCCTATTAGCTCTTTGGTGACATTAAGTTCTTGAAACCTAAGGACTGGGTCTTGGCAGACCTTCAAAGTCTGTCTCTGCCCGTGTGTCCTCCGTGAGGTCCTCTGCACATTATGTGGGTTCATGGTGGTCCAATTTGCCTGCTTAAAAGTAGAACTAGTCATTTTGCCTTTCTTTTGCTGTTTCTTCACAGTGCTCAGCCTGTTAGCCTAATTCTGTGTGGCACAGCCTTTTTCTTGCTGTTCAGCTTAGGAGGACTGCAGCCCTTCTGTGGTAGATAGGTGCTAGTGTACAGTGGATAACAAGAAATAATGTAAAGGTTTGTGTCAGTCAGGCTGAGCACTGCTTGTTTTGCTTGAGTAAGTGGTCCTTTGAGATTAGATTCATTCTGCCTCTCACTTTTGGCTTGCACTGAGCCACCAGGCAATTTTGGAGCCCCAAACTCTTGGGGGTATGAGGGCAAGAGAGTCAGATATTACACATTTTCCGTGCATTATAAAATGAGGTAGGTGGAATTTGCAGGCCTGAAGGTAGCTGGCTGGAAGTGAGTGTGAACTATTCATAACAAGAGCCTGACATCCCCTTGGCTGGTCAGCTCCACCATCTGGAGTGCTGAATCACCCATGGGGGCCATGTGTTTCTCTCCATTGACCACTGAATGATCCTAAGTGTGACACCCACCTCTCCCTGGGCCATCTGGACCCCAGCATGCCTGTGGGTGCTGCTGTGCAAGGCAGGAGGTGAAGGACAGGATGGAAAGGGAGCAGGAGCATTATCACTACCAAATTGTGGTGAGGGATTACCAGGTCCATAGATTCCCTCTGTAGTTTGTGGGGTTGGTGGGGAGTGATGCCCCCTCCCAGGAGGTAACTCACAGCAGTACAGAGAATGCCTTTCTCCAGTGGGTGTGTAGGAAATCTCAGACCAGTTGGGAACTCTTCAGACATTTTGAACTCCCTTAGATGGGCATTGTGAATTCCCTGCCCACCCAGGACATGCCCAAACCCTGCTGTGTGGGGAGGCCCTCAGTCACCCTGGGCAGGGAGGTGATGACTGAGGTGCCACACCACCCTTCTGGTACCCAGGCTCCTCAGAAACATGGACTGCAAACCAAAGTCAGTCCCTTCTGAGAGATGTGAGAGGAAACTGGAGGTGCTGAACTCCCCCATCCTTCCTCAGAAAATAAGCTCTTATTCTCCCAGCTCTTATGATACCAGCTGCAAACTGGCATTTTATGGTTGCTTTTTTGTTCTGTTAAAATGTTTGTACTCCCTCAACATGCACATACATGTAAGAAAAAGCTGTACATACAGTATGAGTGCTTTCAACATCATGTAACCTCTAGCTGAATTTGATCAAAACCTCAGAAAATGCATTAAACAGACAGTAGTAAAAAGACAGTACAGATCCTTTATTTTGGCTGCCTCAAACCCAGAATATGAATAGAAGGCTCTGCTTTATTCCAGTGATGATAAAAGGCAATCGTCAAGTCTTTAATTTGAAAAGAAGAAAAAAAAGATACAAGTCGATGCTAAGGATGATAGGAGATATTGTATTGTAGAGGAGTGGAAAACAGGAGCAGGAGTAGGAGTAGTGAAATGAAAAGGTGGAGTGTAGGAGGAGGGCTGTGGGAGTAGAAAATGAATTGTGGTGCATCCATCAGCATTTCGGCACTGTGGGAGATGAGATAAACTTAACGCTGTCATTTGTAGATGCAGTAAAATTTCTTGTACTAAGCCACTGCTGTGCTGAGATGTCTTAGGAGGAGGAAGCCTCCCATCAGCAGCCAAATGGGCGGATTTGTTCACAGCAGCTTGTCCTAAGGGTGGTCAATGGTGTTGGGGTGTACTGGGAGAGAGGGGCTAGAGCGCACAGCTCACGTGAGCCTCCTGGCATGTGTGTCACTTCGTTGCTTTTGCTCTAAGATTGGTTGACATGAAAAGATTCAATCCCCAAATACTTGATGGGGAGAAGAAATCCTGTAAGGAAAGAAGAGGATCATGTATGAGCGGACCGGGGCCTTACAAAAGGGCTCACTCACCCAGGCGGTGACGCTGAAGTCAGCGCACACTGCCTGCGTTACTCATCCCAGGCAAGTGCACAGCATTGTCTCATCAACTTTCATCCTTCCTCCAACCCTCAGCAGACCTTGGCCCAGCTGAAAGCATGCAATAGTGAAAACCCCTGCTGCAGTGGCTGTTGCATTGTGAGTCATGGGGCCCCACTTGCCAAGCAAGTGCAGCATTTTGAAGGCTCTAATTTTATTACTTTCTACCCCATGTCACCCTCACCCCTCACTGAAAACTGCTTTCTGTATCTACTGCTACCTTTTTAGCTGCAAGAACACCAGTGACATGGGGCACAAAGGTAGCAGAGCCCCACTGAGAAGGCACAGTGAGCAATGGCAATGCCATATAGGGTAAAAAAGGGCAATACGGCCCTTATCCTGCAGAACAAGCCGGACTGAACTATGAATACACCAGTGCTGAAAGCCCCCAGCAGTAGCTTTCTTTCCAGTTTCCACCGCTGGCATCTGACAAAGGAAAGCTGGTTTTTTTTCAACATCTGAATATACCAGTAGAGGTCAGGGAATAACATTTCCACTTTTGACAAAGTAAAAAGCAAGACGTGCAAGACTTAAAAAAACCCTCATGAGAAAGCCCAGGTAATAAATCCATTTCCTTTCACAGGATGGGTGCCAGCCTGGCTCTCGGTCTGGGTTTGGGTTTTTTTCAGACACCAAGGAAAGAAAAAGAAAACGTTTCAGTGTTCTTGGGCAGTTCTTTTGTTTTGGCTCCCATTTAAACACGTCCATTCGCTGCGCGTCCCTGGCTGCTCCTCGCCATTATATAATCTCTGCTTCTCCAAGGCAGGGTGCTCTCCCTCAGTGCAGGGCAACTACTGTAGCTGAGTTGTGTAATGCTGCCAGATAAAGCTGTTCCAAGCTGAAACGTGGCATGCAAGTTATTAGGTTGAACTGGGGCTGCTTTTGTTTCTCTTTACTTTTTTTTTCTTTTTTAAACTGGAAAAGGGGGTTTCTAAAATCTGTGGACTAAACAATGCACATTTGTGGGTTGAGTCCTTTAAAGGGTTTGGAAAACACAGGAATGACTTACAGGCAAAACAACTGAAATTTGACAAGCAGCCAATCTATAATAAGGTATAATCACCTTTGGCATTTGGGAAAATAAACATGACAGAAACAGTGCTTTACAATTTGATCAGTTACACGGCGCTTCTGCCTATGTTGCACTGACTATGCAGTTAGGTGCCATCATATGTCTTGAAAGGTGTTTTCATAATAGATGGCGTGTGCATATAGATGTATGATCTGTCACTAAATTACATGCTGTGGGCCTAAATCCTGCCTCATGCTCTCTCTCCTTCATTATTGTTACTCATTTTCAGAAATATTTTTATGGGAGCAATGACCACATTTAAATACCAGTAACACTCCCTGCCTTGATGCAGAGAGGAGGGGAGAGTGACAGGTTTGCTGGCTCACTGGTGACAGTTACCTCGCTCCAGTGGCTCTTCGACAGGCACCATCAAATGCCATGGCTGGTTGTGAATTCTACGACTTACTAAGCCATGTCTGAGGTATGTTTTCTCAAAAGCACTCCCTCTATGGAAACAAAACAGATTTTCTGAAAACGAGGGTTTGCCAGCTTGAACATGGTGTTGAGCCGTGCTGCATCCCTGGGATCGTTTCCCTGGCGTAAGCAAATGTCTTCCTTTTAATTTTAAACAGAGTAACACTTTTGTGTTGCCTCAAACATCTCTCTTTTTGCATGTTTATGGGGTCGGGAGGCAGAGATGCATGTTCTGTAACTGCTGCCCCCTTGGAAAGCGGGAATACAAGCCTTACTTGTATTCTCAGTATGTATAAGTCTGAAAGTCCATCAGTATACAATATTTTCCCGAAGGCCAAATTGCGTGGCCTTGGGCTTTGTCGGGAAAAAGTATAAAGCATGTTTAATAGTTGACTTACAATGAAATTATCCCGAGCTCCCGTGCCTGCCCACGGAGCAAACCAGCAGCTCCCGGTATGAAAACACGCTCAGCCGAAGCGGAGGTTTATCACTCCGGGAGGCGCACACACTCTCTGGCGAGGAGCCGGCCTGGCAGGGAAGGAAGGGGGGAGGCAGGCAGGGAGGGCAGCTGCCGCAGCCCGCGGTCCACGGTCCTAGGGGCGGGCCGCCAGGTTGCTGGGGGGTAGCAGGGAGCCGCCGGGACCCCCACAGGTCCGCCGTGCACCCCCTCAGCAGCCCCGTTGCAACTGGGGGGTGCCCCCAGATCTCTCCGATCCCCGGGGGCGGCGGGCAGCGGTGCCGTCGGTGCGGGCGGTAGGACCCCACAGACATCAACCAAGGTAGAAACACTCGGGGGCATTTTCAGTGCCCCCGCTGCAGCGGCCAGTGCGAGCAGTTACTTCCCTGGCTCCCGGCGGCCGCAGGGCTCTCGCTCCCCGGAGGGGCAGGGGAGCCCCGCACCGCCCCTCCGCGGCGCCGAGACCGGGGATGTGTGTGTGTGTGTGTGTGAGGGGACCCCGCCGGCCGGCAGCAGCTTCTCACCCCCCTCAGCCGCCGGAAAACAAAAACCACCCAGAAACTGCACGGGGGCACCGGCACCCTCCTGCCAAACCGGCCCCGCGGCGGGAGGCGGGCGGGCGGCGCGGCGCTGCCATTGGCGCTGCGCGGGCCGTCCCACCCCGCCGGGAGGAGGAGGAGGAGGAAGGCTGGAGGCGGGCCCGCACAGGGCGGTCGCTCCAGTCGGTGCGCGCCGGGCGGCCGGGTCGTTGCTGCTGTTGCTGCTACCGCCAAGGAGGGCAGGGAACCGGGAGCCGGACAGGGGCATAGGCGGCGGGGCCGGAGTCGCGAGGAGAGTTGGTGACCGTGCCGTCGGGGCCGCGCCGGTCCGCGCCCGGAGCCTGCATGGGGCGGCGGCTCTGAAGCCCTGCCGCCCCACTGCCGCCGCCGTCGCGCTCCCGCCCCGGCTCCGCCATGGCCGAGGCACCGCAGCTGGTGGACATCGACCCCGACTTCGAGCCGCTGCCGCGGCCACGCTCCTGCACCTGGCCCCTGCCGCGGCCGGAGTTCAACCCGCCCAGCTCGGCCACCTCCAGCCCGGCGCCGTCGTGCGGCGGGCAGCCCGATGGGGCGGCCGGGGCCGCGGCTGGTGCCGCCGCACCGGGAGCGCTCGGCGCCGACTTCATCAGCAACCTCAGCTTGCTAGAGGAGAGCGAGGACTTCGCGCCGCTGCCCCCCGCCGCCGCCCCCCCGGAGGCGGCCGCCTGCCGCTGCGGGGACTTCCCAGCGCCCGAGGCCGGCTGCCGCCTTCACCCGCCGGGACCGCCGCCGGTGCCCCCGGTGCCGCCACCCGTAGCCGGTCTGTCGCCGGGGCCCGTGGCCGGGCAGCCCCGCAAGAGCAGTTCGTCGCGCCGCAACGCCTGGGGCAACCTGTCCTACGCGGACCTCATCACCAAGGCCATCGAGAGCTCCCCCGAGAAGCGGCTCACTCTGTCCCAGATCTACGAGTGGATGGTCAAGAGCGTCCCTTACTTCAAGGATAAGGGCGACAGCAACAGCTCTGCCGGCTGGAAGGTGAGGGGCGGGTGGCAGGGGATACCGCTCCCGGGAGGCTCCGCCGCGGCGGTGCGGGCTCCGTGCTCTGCGCTGCACACGGTGCCACCCGGGCACAGGGAGCCGCGGCGTTGCCAACTGCCGAGCGCGCTGCCCGCCGCGCACTTTGCAGCGCTCCAGCTCCGTGCTGCTGCCCTCTTTCCTTAAACACGGCTTTCTTCACCCGTCCTCAGCGACAAATCCGAAGAGGAGAAAAAAAAGCGTTTTTGCCCTCCCGCCGGTGGGGCGCAGGAGGGGCAGCGGCCGCACCCCCCGCTCGCCGCTCTCCGCCTATTCCCCTTCCCCCTCCCGCCCTGCCCCGCCGAAAGCAAAAGTTCACGCCATGTCACGGCGCCATCCCCGGGCAAACCCGTCGGGAGCACCGCCGCCTCCCGCTCCCCTGGGCTGGCCGCCGGGGCCGGGGTTCAACACCCGTGACGAGGGGTGGCCGTGGGCTCCGTGGGAGCACCGCCGCTTCCCCCGGGGCTGGCCGGCCCCGATGAGGGGTGAGGGGCGGCCTTGCCGGCAGCGGCGTTTGCCTTCAGGTGGCGGAGAGGGGGCAGACGCAAACAGGGATGGGGAAAGACCGGAGGCAGGACAAGGGTTGGAAAAATACCGCGTGTTTAATGAGTAAGCCGCTGTATTTGTCTTGATGGCTTTGTTAAACCTTGGTTGCGGGAACGTCTTCCTCCTAATAAATAGTGGGACAGAGTTTCCTCCTGTAGCGCAATCTCTGTAGCCGTAGCAGGCTGGCAGCAGTAGTAACCTGTTGGTTGTAGGGACTTGTGCTCAGACCTGCACAGGCTGGGTCCGAGAGGCTGGGGCTGCTTGGACCCAGGCTGTAAGGCCGGCTGCTGAACGCTGCTTTCCAGGTCTTGGGAGAGCCGCTGGACTGGCCACTGTCCTGGGCACATGGTGTTGCTTCGTGTGGGTCTGTGTGGCCACACTGGCCTCTGCCCACCGTGGTGGTGGTGGTGGCATTGCGAGGCCCGTGGTACCCTCCAGCTCCACATACATCCCTGTGTGTGGTGAAGGCTTGATGCTGCTGTGAACAAGCCCTGCTCCTCGGAGGCCTGTGCTGAGAACGCATTGCTCACCTGTGCCCCTGCTCACAGTGGAGGCAGAGGCGTACTTCTGCAGCACTCTTGCGTGAGCGCATTGTCAGAATGAGCTTCAGCCCTCTGCGTAAAGGTGGAGACTCCTCGGCTCCTCAAGGGATTAAATGATGGCAATAAATGTGTGAGTTGCACGCATGGCATCGGAGCTTTCTGGTGTGTTCGTGACTTGGTTTTAGTTAGGGCCAGCCAAACTCTTTGCTTTGCTTCTGAGGATCTGTATTACATGCCTTTTCCAAAACAGAAAGTGTCAACACAAACTCTGTGTATTTTTAATTGCAGTGCTAGGAACGTTTTTCACATCAGTTTTTGTAAGTTTAATTTTTTTAGAGGTAAGAAGCATCCTGCTAAGGAAATGGAGATTAATCCTAAACTCATTTTTAACTGGAGACTTTTAAGCTTTTTTAAACTAATTTGTTAGTTTCTGTCAATGTGTTTGACTAAAAAATGTAAAGGCTAATTGTCTGAAGATGTCTTTCATGAAAACCCTTAATAGGAGTGAAATGACTGATAGCTGGCAACTTTTAAATAAGGTAACTTGTCACTTGAAAATGCTGGTTTTTTTTCCAGTGGTATTTTAGTCTACTTAAGTGTCTTTTCAGAATGAGTAGAAGAGAGCTAAAAACCAAACCAACCAAAATAAAATCAAAGCAAAGAAATCCCAAATTCAAGTGAGCAGGCTCCACTAGTTGTGTAACTTACAAGGCGCTTCCTATTTTATTGCTGCTTTTCCTGTGGTGCTTTAGCAAATTTTCCACAACTCCCTCTGACAGATTGAGCTCTTCCTATGACCACATGCCTCTGCTGTGACAGGGAGAGCCGTTACTGGCATGTTTTTTGGCTGGGCTACCCTCTGGTAGGGTGCAGGACGTACCCTGTCACTGCTGGCCGATAAATACACGTGTACTCTCCTACCCAAATTAAATAGTCGCTGTGTTTTGGTTTGGACACATGTTGCCCTAAGCCCTTCCTTTGGTTGTGTCAGGGCCAGGCTGCTCAGAAAGTTACACACTTGCAGCTTCTCTCACTTCATCTAGGTAAGTGCAAGGTTTCTCAAACACGCTTTTTCAAGTTCAGTTACCTTGTGGCCACTGGGTGTCAATGCTATAGCTGGTCTGTGCGCCTCGTTCTTCATCATTTATCCATCCAGCTCGGCTTGAATAGGGATTGGTTGTATCCCTGAGTTTGGGAGCAGTTGATTTGCTCGTGCTCTGGTGACAGGGGACCCGCTGTAGGTGCGGGCACAGGGCTGGGAGCGAAGCCTGAGTCAGGCGAGGGCCCGGCGGAGGAGGAGCGTGGCTCCGGCGATGCGCACAGACCAGCGTTCGACTTTGCTGCTGACAGAGGGAGTGCGGGTTCGCGTTAGAGCCTGGCACTGACTTGGGGCCGGGAGTGCATTGCGCACGGGTGTTTTGCAGCCTGAGAAAGAGAGTGGTTTTAGTCTTCTTTTCCCCTTAAAGCAATCTCTGAGACACTTCACTCTGTTGGAGTTCCCATATTTGTAAGTGCAATAAGGCACCTTTCAAATTATAAGCAAAATCTAAGAAATACAGAAGAAATGAAAAAGAATGTGCACTTTCTGTATAGTGGCAAGGTTGTGTTTCTTACCCAGATGTTGAGGGCTAACTGCTCTAATGTGTGTGAGTTATGCACTGCCCTGATTTAATATCTGATGCTTAATTTTCCACTGAATAATATTCAACAATGTCAACATTATCTGTTAGGAGCTCAAAATAGCATCTAGGCTCTTCTAAATAATAACATTTGAATAAAAATAGCTTTTAAAATAAGGGTAGAAGCCAAGGGTAGTAGCATAAAATTATCAGTTGTAGCTTATTAAAGTAGGTAAAATTGTTCTCAGTTATACAAAGTAGTTTATTCCAGCCTTTCTTAGCACAAACTCTACTTTATGAACAAAACCCCCATTGAGCCCTAGGGAAGCAAAGTCCCCATGACCCCTGAGCAGTGGCTGCCTTGAATGAAACACTGAGGTGTGCTCTGCCAGATCTGCGCTGTTGTTGGTTGTGAAGGAGTGCCGATAGTGGCTGGTGTTGCTCAGACAAAGCTAAAGTAAGAACAAGATCTGTTTCTGAGATAACAAAGAAATTGTTGTGAAAGTTGCATGGAAGAAAGACAGTTTTCCTAGTAGTCATCAAGTGAAAGCAACTTTTTCCCTTACATGTGCTAGTGGGAGACATAGGGCTTTAGACAGTGTAGTACCCCAAGAACTTCAACACAGCTGTAGGTGAATCTGATAGCTTTTTGGCTAATCATCATCTATATAAAATTTAAAACATCTGTGATGTGCATATTTTGTGATGTCTTTGCTTTATGGCAACATAGTTGAGATGGATTGCAATGGAGCTATCACAGTTAACCTTTCTTGAATGGTTTCATCCTTTTAGCCTGCTTTTGAAAATGGGTTAGAATAAAAATGTGTAATTTTTGTTGAGTAGAAAATGCAGAGTTTTGGTGTCATTCATCTGTAGGTGGATGTGTTGTTTATTCTTCACAGTGGAAGGTGTTAAGGTCACATGTATCTAAACCTCCGCAACTTCTAGTCACAAGAAAACTCGATCACCTAGATTTATTTGTTGCCATTGCTGAAGGAACGAGAATAGGTGATATCTAGCTGCAGAAGGATGAATGGATGCAAGCCTGAAATCCTGAGGACAAAAGAGGCACGGAACTGGTACTTTTGGGTGTCCGTACTATAAGAACACTGTGGTCATGACTGTTCAGTAGTGTATTGCTCTCCATGCAAAATAAATTCTGGGTTGTGGTGTATTTGATTTGAAAGCCACACGCAGTGTGAAGTGTTTGAAGGACTTGGAGAGGACAAGAATAATCTTCACAGAAGTTGTTTAAAGCTTTTAATTCTATATCGGTGAACAACTTAAATCATGGAAATTCGTACAATTTATTTAAGTGAAATGAGTATGTCTTTGTGAGTTTTTTATTACGCATTTTTTCTTCTCCATGGAAGTATTACAGCTGAAGATTCTCATGAAGAGTTGCTGTGTGCACCCTCAGTGGTGAGTGCCTACATACCTATAGGCATTTACCTCAGTCCCTTTAAATGCTTCTCTAGGTGATCTGTGGACCCCTAGCATCATGCATTATATTATACATACACACACACACACATAAACATATATAAGTATGTATGCTGGGATTTCTGTTAATGGATTCTGCCAAGTTAAATGATATTGCAGTCACATCTTCTTATGTGTGGCACTAGTAATAGCCTCAACAGCTAGAAGTTGTAGTTGCATCTTTTCTGCTGTGATGCCTGATCTCAGCTGGTGCCAAATCAGTTCCAGCTTCTGCCCACCGTTGTGAGTTTTACTATTTAGTAGCTTGCGTACCTGATCACTGCCAATAAAAGTCCTTTGTAGCAGCCTTTGTTGTCTGTCTGTGAGTCACCAGCTTGCATTTTGCTTAGTTTTGGGTATGAAAGTTCAGCTTAATCTTTGCAGGTGTAAGGTGCTTTCCTCGCCTAAGCCCAAATAACTCAGGGCAAAGCTGCCTCACAATCCCGGCCCTTAACTGTTTGTTCCTTTAAACTTAATTAATTTCTCCTTTTATATTTGCCTTTTTAACCTTGCCCTTGCTTAAAGGAAAAAGCTGATTGTGAGCTCAAATCAAACACTGTCTGGTTTTGGGGCAGTGTGGGGGAATCCCTGGCCGCATCTCGCAGGCAGGTTGTGCCTGGGAGGGACCAAGCCACTTCTCAGCAGCAGCAATGCTCATGATGTGCTCACTGTCAGTGGCTTTTGTTGTTTGGTGTAATGGGTCCCAGTGTTCATTGTGTTTTTGAGCTTTCCATCAGGGCCTTGAGATATGCATTGGGAATACTCTTTGTTTTGTTTGCCCATTTGCTATTTGTTCTATCTGTTCAGTTACTCATATAATTACAGGTAAGATTAAACACCAAAACATGATGCCTGAGTGGCTTTGTATACTGACATAATGAACTAAATTTTCCTGACGTGCCTGACTTTAAAGAACTTCATACAAAACTGAGGTAACTGCTCTCTTTGCCACCTTATTCCTTATGACATGCTCAGCTGCTTCCTTAGTATCATAATTTTTGTATTAGTTAGTTTCACAAGTTGTGACCAGTGAAGCTGGAGGTTTAGGGAACTGGGTCTTCTGTTGCCTGGGATAGAAAGGGGAAGCAGTGTGGTACAAGGGGATAAAGATGTTTAGATGAGGCATGTGAGGGGTTTTTTTCTCAATACAATGATCAACAGTAAAACAGGCAGTATTTTTTTGTGTTTTAGGTTTTTTTGTAAGACTTCAGAAATGATGTACTCTTGAGATGTCTGTTCTTTTTTTTTCAGTTTCCAAAGCATAATGCTACCTAAATATATGCTACTCTGTTTACACAACTGGTGAATATTTTGTAAAATGAGTACTTAGCTTTTGGAACAAAAATGCTGATACATTTTGCAGCCGCAGATTTGTGAAGTATGTAAGGCTGTGGCTACAGAGATTCAACTTTCAGCCCCTTCTGTTTCGGGAGAAAGTTTGTATGTAGAACAGGGATTTCTAGTGGAGGTTATTTTATAACCTTGAGTAATTAATATTGACATGTGATATAGTAAAGAAACCTGGTATATAGTTTATTGGTTTTCTCTTTCAGAAAGATGTAAAACATGGATATATTTACTTTAATGTCAACTCCTATAAAGAAGGAACTTTAAATTTCCTGATGCTAGCTGCAGCTAGTCATAGTTAAGGATATGGTAGTGCATACTAATATGTTAATGAATTTTGTAGCATTTTATTTGTAAATCTGGTTTCTGAAATGGGTTCTAAATATGGGGGAAACACCACTCATCATAGTAGGCTGTACTTTAGAAATGAAGTGCACTGGGAAGAGTCACATTTTGAAGAACAGCATTTACTGTTCCACAGAGAGCTTCTTCATGAATTAAATTTATCTCAGAGGACCGGTGCTATTCACATTTAAGTATTATTTCTAAATATACTTATTCATGTTATTCATGTGTTCATCAAGAAAAGGTGCTTCATTCCTGTACTGTAGTTTGTGATATGCAGGCGTCTTAAATTAGCCGTGCAGCAGCTGTATCGTGATGTTTCCTGGTAGGTCTCCGTTCCTAATGGAGGAGGTGAAGGAATAAAAAGAATAAATTAATCTTCTTTACTGGATTGATGATTATCTGCTCAGAACTTGATTAGACCTCATGCTCATGCTAGATTTCAATAGTGGATACTGATCTTTACCAGATCACTTAAGGGCGCAAACATATTTAGTTTTGAAGCACTTCTGCAGTAAATGGGAAAGGTTTAGCAATGCTCTGCTTTGTGGTATATGGGACCAGAAGTGCCTGGCTGGGTTTAAAAATGTAGTCACTGAAACCCTCTGGGACTCTGACAGCTGCTGCATCAGACAGAGACTGGAAATCTGCTGGAGGAGGGGAGGGCAGCCCTCATTTTGCTCACACAGCTTACTGTTGTTAAAGGCATCTTGCATCACTGCACAGTATCAATGATGTTATAGTTCTGTTTGAAAATATGTCTTATTTTAGAGTTGATTAAACTTAAAGGTACAAGTCTTCCCTTGTTCTGGTCTCAGAAACTTAATTTTTGGGAATGCTAGGAATCTGCGCAGCTGGAAGTGCATTCAATCCCATTGCCACTTCAACCCAGCATGCCAGGGATGGCTGTGAGTGCATTTCTAAGCAGCCCATGTTTCTCCAAGTGTCTTGCTGGTGCATGCAGCCGAGGCTCGTGTTGGTGTAAGCATGTGGGGCTCTTTCTTCATTTTTTTCAGGCTTTTTTTGTGGCATAGGTCCAAGGGGTGCAAGTTCTGGGGCCTGGCACATGTGTACTTGAGAGAACATTCCGGGTATGTGTGGGACATGGTCTCTAGAGCAGTAAATATTCAGGTTTAAATTGAGCTCATTGCCAAAAAAGGGCTTGCAAGTAGAGATGCCCTTAACCCATAGTGTTTGCTGACTACATTGTCTCCTGGCTGTGCTTTATAATATGTAAAAGCATTTATTTAATTAGCTTTTTCATTTAATTTTATTTTTTAAATATTTATCATTTAGAGGCCACTTTGCGCTGAGCCTCCATGCTTCTCTTGTGCCAGGATGTGAAACGATGGAGTGGGCTGTTTCGTGTTTCTTGCATTTTCGTGTTTCCCTATATAAACAGTTAGAGACACCTCCACTTCAGTTGGTACTAGAACGAAATTTTCATTGTGCTCAGAAATCAGGAAATTAAAAACTTTTTTAATGAAATGAGTGGTGTGAGTACATGAAGGAGTTTTACATGGAAGCAGCCTTTGTGCTCTCCATGGAAACTAGTTTTGGGGAATGCTGAAGGTTCATAAAGACAGGAGATGCAGGGGCAGCAGCTTGCTGGTGATGCTGATCTGCAGCTCGGTAGCTGAGCAGCCAGAGCACTATTCTCTTGCTCTGCTGTTGATGTTGCACATGAGGGTAGCAAGTAAGTAACACTTACCCCACACCACTGCTGCTCACCTGGAGCTGGTCTTCAGTCTCCATGTGTGGAGGGGCAGCAGCTGGTACATGCAGGCTGTGTCCCTGGCTGCCCCACTGCCCTTTCTGCTGGCAGGCCCAGCTCTGGGGAATCCCCTGCTCTTCCCGATGGTCTCTGCTTTAATGCTGGAGTGATCTGTGCCTCCTGGCACAGACACACCTTGTGGCTGTTTTGTTTATATGCTGACCTATTTAAACGTGTACAATATAATTCATTTTACTTGTTTTCCTACTTTTTTCCCCTCACCCTTCTTTATGGCAGGTACCGTGAGCAGGCAGCAGAGGGTCTTTGGTTTGTTTTTGGAAGGAGAGCTCTGGAGCACTGGAATATGAGCATTCATTTTGTAGGAGAAAATGAAAGTGTTTTTTTCCCTTCCTGAATAAGGGCTGTACACATAGTTCAGAATATGGACTCCAACTGTCAAAATCCTGTTGGCAGCCCCTCCTGCAATGAGAAGACTGCAACTTCTTCAGTTTTCTTGTGCTTAGCTCCAGAAACTGTGACGTGGGTGGAGTTTCACTTAACCCGTCACTGGCTTTTCAAACTGTGCAGCTAGATAAGACTGAAGCAACTTGCTTGAATGTGGTGACTTGTTAGACTGCATTTATTGTGCAAATGAGCTTACATCCTGCAAGATCAGCAGAAACACTTAATGTTTGCCTGGATGGAAATTAATTAAAATTGGCGACTGAAATTAAAGGAATGGATTTGTTGCCCGTTGTGTTTTATGAAGCTGCCTTTCATTTCCCATAGTGAGAATTAACACAATTGCAAATGATTTTTTTGGCATATGGGAGTTTCAAGTCCAAGACGATGCTAAGTTTTGGCATCTGTAGCCTTCTTAAATTTAGACTAAACTTGTTTTGTTTTGTCTGTTGCCCTTTGATAGATGTTCAATGTGTTTGAAGCTACTAACAGGAGTAAGGATACTAACCATCTGAAAATGTACTGTTGTGGTGGTGGTGAAGGCTGATTTGCTTCCAGTTTGCATTTGCTTAAAACCGATTTGAGTTAATCTGCTAATTTGAATGTAATTGTTAGAATTAAAAGAAAAAAGTTACCTGTGCCATGCATATCTTGGATATATATCCAGATTTGAATTTTGATTGCCAAAAGCATACTTACAGACTGAGAGATCTTTCGTGTTTGCCAACTAAATTATATCTTATAGTGATGCTTTGCAATATATAGAAACTCCTAATTAGATATTCAGAAAATGAAGATGCTGTTATTCAGAGATGCTTCATAGCAGGCCTCCGCAGTTCTCCCCTGTCAGGATGTGAAAGGATTATGTGCTCTGTGCTCCTGCTCGCTGCTAACGTGTTGATTTCTCTTTCCAAAAATATTCTCTTCAAATGTGAACCTTCAAATTAAATGTCATTATTTGCAACCCCCACAACCCCTTCTCCCAGCAAACCTGGCTCTGAAGACATCCCGGTGGCACTCTGAGGGAAGAGGGATCGTTCTTGCTGGTATCTCCCTTCTGGAGATGCATAATTAGCAGGTGTAGTTTGTAACTGTTTGGTTAGTGCCCCTCTTCTTTCTTTGTTCTCATGCCTCCCTCTCCTGAAGGACAGCCCTGTGTGCCTCCAATGCAGTCTCTGTGGGGATGCTCCCAGAGACCCTTAACAGCAGTCCTCTCAGATGCAAATGATGGAAGGTGCAAATGATGGAAGGAAATGAGGTGGTGAGCTGTGAGCAGAAGGCTTTTTGGGGAAGGCTGGAGCCTGGCTTCTTCCCTGGCACTGGTGAAGTGCTGCTGTGCCCATCCCTTGGGGTTTTGGAGCCCGCTGGTGAGGTCCTGTTGAAACACCGCTGTCTGTTGGATGCGTTTGTGGGTACTTCCCCGTTTGCTGCTCAGGTGTGAAGAGGAGGTCAGGGAAGGCAATCCCATTTCCTCTTAGCAGTTACAGGGAGAAGTTTGCAGTGATTCACCACGGAGGTTACTTAAAGCACATCCCTTGGCCTCTCTGGAGGATGCTGTTCTGCTGCTTTTATTCCTCAGTGAGGTCTCTCAGTGTCTACAGAGGCTCAGGAGAGGAAAGCAATGCTTGTGCTAAAATGAAAGGTTCATGATGGAAGTTGTTCCAAGATCAATATTTATTGATTAGATTCAGTAATACTACTACTATTTTATTTTTTTTTAATGAGCTTTGTGGTGGTGTTAAGGAAGTTTAAATTGCCAGAGCCAGATCTGGCTCAGGTATTTGCAGTTGCTGTTTGCCTGTCACCACTGCTACGCTTGTCCTACTTCAGCCATGCTCTTGCAACTGAGCTCTGCAGCTCAAACCAACAGCTCTTTGAAATTCAGGGTGAGGATACAGCCTCATGTGTGATCTGATCAAATGGTGCTATATAATTCAAACATAAATAAAAACACAATACATGGTTTTATCTGTCTGAGTGTATTTAGATCTTGATTAATATCTGGAAATCTATAGTGAAGGAAGCAATACAAAAAGGTGTATTTTGGGGTTTTTTAGATGTGAAAATGCAGATTGTGGATGCAGGATTAACTCAAGACAGTTTCACTTTTTTGTAGTTGTTATGGTGTCATTGTTCTGCTATCCTTGGGATGGTATTAAGGCAGAGCTGGAAGGCACCTCTGTGCTTTAAATGCTCTGAAACCTTGGAGAGGGATGGAGAGGGCTGAACCCGGAGCCATCTATTTCAGCTCAAGATGAGTTATTTTTTCTCCTTATTTCCCTTTTTTCCTGATGAACAAACAGTATCTGAGTAAAACTATGGTTGATATTTATGGTTGTGGGTTCGCCTCTGCTGCAAGAGCTGAGCATCTCTCTTAACATTATGAGTGTATATTCTAGTCACTGGAGTATTAATGCTGGTCTAGGATCTCGTCCCTGGTACTGTTGGTGTGTTGTGTCATTATCTACAAAGGTAGTAAATCTAGTCAATGCCTTCTCGAAATAAAAAAAAGAGGATGGGAGTTTAAAGCAGGATTTTAAAATGCAGCCTGTTGCAATTGATTTTGGGAAAATAAAGAGATGCTATCTTAATGCAGACTTTTCCATGCTTGTTAGGAAACTTGAGTCACTCTTGAATAATCCAGTTTGTTCAGTCTATGAAAACCTGATACTGCACTCTTGCCTATTTCTTCTTTAGAGTTCTGTGGCAATAACATAGTAATAAGTATTAAAAGGAGAAACCATAATCTTCTCTGCTTGCTGTCCAAGCCAACAGTAGTCATTCACTGATGCTATGAAGTCATTCTTTGCTTTGAGGTTTCTGACTAAGACTTTGCTCCCAGCATCTGCTCTGGGAGAGCAGTGGTGGCAGTAGTGAGAGTCCTGGTGCCCTCCCACTGCCTCCAGCCCCTCTTCAGACCACCTTCCTCTCCCTGAAGAGACCAGTTCTGCAAAGTCCACCCTGTCCTTTGACAGTGATCCCTCCTTCGCCCTGCTGGAGCTCTGGAACAAAAATGAAGATGTAAATGAATTTGCCATGATTGCACAACCCAGTTATGCAACGAGGCTGACGTGGTAGCGTATACATATGTAGAAAATGCCTTTTTGAAGAGATGACATTAAGCACAATTTCATCACCTTCTCCCCAAAGATGCGGGCAACTACGTTACTGGCTTCAACCCCCTGGTTGGTTAACTTGCATATCAAAGAACACCAAATATTCAGCTTGTGCTGACTGAGTATTACTGTTGATGGAGCAAACAAATAAGTTGCTTCTTGTGGACTGTTTATTTGGGAAGGAGATTTTAGCTTGGAGCCCAGAGTCAAGGCAATTAATGTTACAGTAGTCAGTCCTGGGGCAGTGTCCTGTACAGTAGTGTGTTTTTGTACTGTCAGCATAAGTGGAACCATCTAAGTGTGTGTTTTGTTTCTGTCTTTCAAGCGGGTGATGGAGTTTCAGTTGGAGGCATTGTGTGCTAGCCCAACAGGTCCATGAGCGAGTGCTCAGCGTTCCTTGCAGCTGGGAACCCAATTTTAATTTCTCTGGAAGACGATGTGCAGCACTGCTGACTCCTGTCTTCCATGTGAAGGAGGGGGGCTGATGGCACAGTGCTCTAACTGTATTTTTTGGGCAGCTAAGGTTGCCTTGACACTGAGTGTGATGCTGGTATTTGTTTTCTCCCTTCCCTGGTGAGTTACTCGGTGTGTTACACAGGCTGGTAGGCAGTGCTGGCTTGGGAGCCTGGAGTGGGACAGCAGCCGAGCAGGGGTGTGATGCCCCTTGCTGTGTTCACTCACTCCCTCAGGACTGTCTGCTGGCTACCCATGTCCACCATGGACCTGTGAGTGAGCTGGGGGGCTACAGCTGGAGCTGGGGGTGACTCCCTTGGTGGGTGTTCTTACCAAGCAGCTTCTTGCAGATGTCTTGGACATAATTGCTTATGCCCTGGGGCAGGGGATAGAGGTCCCATCCTTGTCTTCAGCTGAGCATTTACATTCAGCTACTGCACCTGTGGGAAATTGTTCTTCCAGTTAAGATGTCTCTAAAAACTGAATCTATTCCATTGTGCCAGAAATAGCTCGTGCTGTCATTAATGTGCTTGGCCTGACTTTGGCTGGTACTTTTTTAGTTACGTGTAGTAAAATAAACCTTTTTGTTCCTCAGTTGCTTCCCTTCTTTCTTCTGTATTAATTCCTGGCAGGTAGAACAAATAAATTATATCATCTTCATACATAATGCTTTCTGCTGATTGAAAGAAAAATTCTGCAGACTAAGCAAGTAGATTGACCTGATGACTCCCCATGACAACTGCCTAGTTTTAAGTTAGCATTCAGAATATTTTTATCCTAGTTTACTCCTTAGAGGCTAATAGAGTGCTGCTGGAGTAATTTTCAGATGAATCATGCCATCTGCCATGTCTGCTTTGCTGTTTCAGCAGTTGGGGAGGAGAGGAAGTATATACATAGAGTGGTCTGAAACATTCATTGTAAATCTTACTTAAGTTTTAGGGTTGTTTTGTTGTTTTTTTTTTTCCTAGGAGCACTTGATATTTCTTGCTTTGGTTATCAGTTTAACATGCAGCTTCAGCACTGATACTACTCTGTTGGGTGGTCAGTGCTAAACTTTTGCAGACTCGCAAGGCACAGGGCACACTGGATCTGGTCTGCTAGTGAATTGAAATGGAAAGTTCTTGTTTGAAAACGCAGTTCAAATGCTGACCCTTAGGGCTGCTGAACCGGCCAGCTGTAATTTGCACCCGCCTAAAAATAAATGACAACAGTAAAGTTGGAGACAAATGAAACTGGATTGGGTAGCCTGGCAACGCAGAAGGAAGGGTCAGTTGCGGAGTGAGTTCTGTAGAGCTCATGTTCAAGACCTGTTCTTCCAGGAGCTCTCCTGAGCCAGGGGAGGAGCGTCCCCAGCTCCCAGCTGTCTTACCTGTGGGGAAGAGAAAGCTGGCATTCGAAACAAAAAATTCATAACCACAGCGGAGCACTGGACGTGTTGTATCCCATCTCGTGTTTTGTCCAGAAGCAATTATTTGGGAGATCAGCCAATCTGTTATTGAGATTCTTGGGTTTGGATTTGGGTTTGTAGAGGGCTGGAATCGTGATCTTGGAGTTTGTACTTCAACCCTATCCCATCTTTGAGAACAGGGTATAATATTAGATAATGCTTTAATTGTTACTGTGTAGGGTAAGTTCTTCCAACAGACCAAAAATTTTCCCTTGCTGCCTGCCCTAAAGATCTAATTTTCTCATAAACTGATCTGGCTGGTGAACTGTTGCAGGGCAAAGTACAAACAGATTTTGTGTTTTGTTCGTATCTTTAAGGTTTTTACAAGAATTTTAACTTGTGCTCGGTTCTAGTGCCCTCAAAAACTGTATTTGGAGAAATTGAGAATAGAATATTGAAGTGTGGCACAATTAAACTGTTTTCCTCTCTTTTCATGCAGTTCTCCCGCTCTCCTCAAGGGAATGATACATCTGGTAAACTCCAGAATTAATTATGTGAGGTCAGTTGAAGGCCTGAACAATAGCCTGCTCTCTTTTTCAGGCAAGAAAGACAATTTTTAAATGCCAGGAATTAAAAGCAAAGATTGCTTGCCTATGGAGAGAAGTTCTTGCGCCAGATATTGAGCTGACATGCAGGCAGATCTCTGCTACCCTTAGATGAGCATTAGTTTATGCCCTGAAGCAAATGGGTTATTAACTCTTGTAATTTTATTTTAGCATGTTTAACAACAGATACTGTTGTTTATAAACCCCATTTAATCCCTTTTTAATCACTACAAGTTACTTTCGTGCAGCCATGGGTTCCAATGGTTAGTTATTTATCGGGCAAAACATAGCATTTTTCTGGTTTTCTATGTAAATTTTTAAGTAATTCTTTAATGCCTTGGGTTACAGTTAAAAAAAAAGAGAGAAGGAAAATAAAAGGTTGGGCCCCTACTTCTCTTGTGTTCTCCTCCCTCTTTGTTCCCCAGCTCTTCAAATACCTATAGCAGCCCTTCCTTTTACTCTTCTACTCTTCAGACTCTTGGTTACGTCATCATTTCCCTTACCTTTCCCCTGGCTGCTGCTGCTGTTGTTGATGTGAAACACCAGCAGAAAATCCTGTCAGGTTTTTGTTAGCTCAGGCTTTGTTCTGCACCTCAAGGCATTTATTGATAAATAAGGGCCTTGTATTATGGGATGTATAAACAGGAACATGTGACTGCCCTCTGCATTGGATTTAGGAACACAGGAAAAAGTGGTGACGTTGGTGGCACTATGATGCCCTTAAAGGAGGCAGTGCCTTTTCTTAAGAGCCAAGGGTACCATGGAGGAAAGGCCAGCAAGCTTTCAGGTGTGCAGGAGGTTCTTCACGTGTGAAATATAAGCTGTCAAACTCAAAACTATTTTCACTTTCAAAGGTGATTAGATCAAGAGCATTTTTGGCAGGTGTAGAGAAGGGGTACATGGGGAGATGCAAGTCTGAGTGGCTCTTCCAATGGATAGGAGATACGGAAGCTGTTGAAGCTTAGAAGGTCGGTGGGAGGGGTGGAAGAGAATAACCCACTGTAGTTATTGGTTTCATTGCTGATCTTTTCCTCATGTTTCCTATCTACTCCTGGTGCAAGCTGCTGCAGCTTGTAGCACAGATACCCAGCAGGTGAGCTGGTGCTGCAGCCTGTCCTTTGGAAACCAGGCTAAAGCAAAAGCATACCAAGTATCTTAATTTTCAAGTTATAATCCAGGTTGAGACAGGGGAAAGAAATAATTTCATGAAAATTCATTTACTAGGTTAGGCGTCTTTGTCTAGGCACATTGTGTAAAAGTAGCAGCAGATGATGCGTGCATAAAACACAGCTCACACCCTGGTCTTCAGGAATTTACCTTAGCCTGTGAGCCAGGGCAGTGCCGTGGCTGAGGATGTTTCTTCCGAGGCAGCAGTTTGCAGGCTGCTCCAGTTGCTCTGCTGAGCAGCAGGGTTTAGTAACACCCCAGCTGAATGTGCAGCTGTGGCCCAGGGCGGTGTTTTGTTTCCGTGAGCCAGCTCTTGGGGCAGCATCCCTGCAGGGGCCCAGCAGTGAGTGTCCCTGCCTGACAGCAGCGCACAAGGCTGAGGACGTGGTGTCCCCATGACTCTGCAGTGCTGCCCTCTGTGAACTTTTGGGGTGACTGACTTGAGACCTGTCTCCCTTCCATGCTGATGGCCAAGAAAAGTGGAAAGGAGAATTTTGCTCTTCTGGACAATGTATGTTCTGGACAATGGCATCTTTGAGCGTCTTGCAAAAATCCGTCCTCTCTCTGCTAGCTACTGGGATGCAATGTGGCAATGCTGCCTTGCACAGGAGGATAATTCCGTGCTCTGTCAAGTGTGTCTGAAATGGGTGCATATGTATGTATAGAAGCCATTTCCCAATGTAGCATGATAAGACAGTGATAACATATCATTCTAACTGTTAGAGCTTTGTCTCTTGGCTCTGATTAAGCCAGTATTTAACCCATAAACATTTTTTTCTTTTAACGTTGGGAGATCTGCTATTGCAAGAGGTTTTGCCACTGGGGCTGGATGGCTGACTGACTTGAAATAATTTGATTGGTCTGTCTTTTGCTGGGAGAATCCCTTGCTGAGGCCTATCCTAGGGATAAAGATGAATCATGCAGAGGAGAAATTGAAATTGCCAACCAAGGCTTTAAGTTTGTTGCTGTTAAATAACTGTTAAATGAGCTTTGCTGTAGGAAACATGCTTTTTCCTAGAAATGTCTTTGACATGGTCTGAATTGTACTGAAATGTGGAACTTCCTTCCAAATTTAAGGAGAAAAAAAAAACCAACCCAGAGGGCAGAATGTGCTTTTATTGTCAAAAACTTCTGACCAGGTTTATTGCTTGTGCTGCTGATTTTCTAAAGTACCACTTACACTGAATTTTATTGCCTGAGGAATAGAAATAGAGTAGCAAACTGTATATGTACTAACCTGAATATTCCCTCTCTCCATTAACACCTTTTTCCTCTGCCATGTAAATTTTACCTTAACTTTGATATAGGTAGCACCAGTAAGAAAAATGGATCTCTCTTACCATATAAGATTTGACTTTTCATCCCGTACTGGCAACCTAAAGATCATGTGTGGAACTGCTGATGGAACTGGTTGTGCGAGAGTCTGATGAGATTCTCGGGTTCCTCTGCAGCATCAAAGCTTCAAAGTAAGAAATAGAGGTTTCTTCTTTGTCCCTGACTGATTAGCTGGTGTGTAGACCACAGTCCTCTTCTGAACTCCATGTGAGGTTGCCTGAAGTTAGACAGCCTAATAGTTGCCTTTAGTTAAACTTAGTGGTTCCTTTCTGTGTGTTGACTTTTGTGATTCAAAGTACCTCTTGATGTTGCAAGGGAAGCCCTTGGGTAACAGGAGAAGGGAAAGAAGACAGCTACATATGAAGAGAGTTAGGTAGTCTGCTTTTAGCTTAGGAAGTTGGTCTGTTTGGGATTGATAGTCAGTGAAGAAGAATAGGTTCCTGCTCTTAACTGTTCACAAGGAGAAACTTCATCAGGCGTGGTGAATAACTCTCAAAAGGAGGCAGCCTTTGTGAGCATTCCCAGAGGTCCTTTTAGGCTCAAATTTTGAGATACCGTCAGTTTAGGGAAAAGGCCAAGGGACAGTTTCTAGTGTCGACAAACTAACCTCATCAAATGCAAGCCTGTAGTCCTGAGTGCATGGGATTAACACGATATCTCAGACCATGTTGTTTCTAGTTCTTGTGAAGACTTTTGCCCCAATTTGCCCTGTTGTGCAGATGTTGAGAATTTAAGAATCTTTGTGTTTTTCTGTACAGATTGTATTTTGGCAAATTAATTTGGAACCAAAGCTCTAGTCGTTGTCTTCTCCATACCACAGAGGCCAGTAAAGGACTGGGAAAAAGGTTATCTAAGAATAATTAAAAACCCAAGCATCTCCTAATGTATTGATTAGGAAGTCATGGGTGTCAAATGCAGGAGCAACAGTCTGCTCCTCCAAAGTAGTAGAAAGGTGACAATCTTAATAGGGATTAACCTGTGCCTGACTCCCTGTTTACCAGCACTGGGAGGTCTTAAGTCTGGTCTCTTAAAGACTGAGCGCAATCACACAATTCACACATAGTATAGATTTTTTTTTTTTTTCAGATAAATAGCATAACTTCCATGCATTTGCAGTCTGAGAGGGTTCCTCCCCTCTTTCCATTTGAAAGCAAAGCCAGGGATACAGAGCAGAGTGCTGTACATCCTGGTTACCTACGATGAAATATGCTCTTTGAGTCAGAGATGGCCATGATGTCTGTCTCAGGGTTGCCCATTCCCTGGGCAGGCTTAAGAAATACCTGAACTGGAAGTTGTTTTGTGCTTCCTAGAAAGCCTGCAGAGTCTGGATGGTTTCAATATGGGGACAAAGGCCATGATGTGCTGGTAACCTCAGTGGGTTGCAGAGAAATTTCCTCATATTTGGGAGTTGTAAAGTTTTGAAAATCAAAGCAAACAAATGTGTTTTGTTTGTGGTGTTTATAAGAAAAGGCGAGAGAGGAAATGAGAAGACTTTGAAATGTGAGTTAAATCATGAGTGCCGTGAGTTGTTGTGTTCTTGTTTTTCGCTTTGTAAAATCCTGCTTTCTCTTGCTTTACTGTCTAAAGAGAAGACAGTGTGTGTCACAAAGAAAAGGAGTATCTTAAAAGGTATGTAATCTGCTATGTAATGGAAGGGCTTGTTATGGAGAAAAACTGCAACAGTATGACATGATAGAGTTTCCTATTAGTTAAAAAACCACAATCTTTACCTGGAAGCATGAACTCCTGTTCACGTTGTTTACAATCACATTGTAAATGCAGATGAGAACAAAAGAAAAGTCTACAGAATTAGATGAGGTTATAAAAAAGCTGCAGTTAATAAGGAAGATAACTTGCTGTGATTTGTATTTAAGAAAACACAATTCACATGCAGAGAATTAAAATACTTCAAGCAGTTAAAGAAGAGCTTGTGTAACTTGAAAACTTCTGTGCTTTTTCCAACTTGGTTGTCCAGTTCAAGGTATGACTCCTGTCTGCAACTCTCGTCTTTAGACATGTGTTCTTTTCCATAATCTTTGGGTCAGAAGAAAGAGGTTTTTTTGCTCTTAGTGATGTAGGATAGAAAAGAGCAGACTTCTGCTTTCAGAAGAAGTGCTGTGTAATGTCACTGAATGGATCTGTTCACCTCGTAAGCCAAAATGAAAATAAATAATAAAAAAAAAAGTTCAGAAGCTTAAAATGAACCATTCTTCTTGCATTTTTAAAGGTTGAAATTCAAAGTGTGAAGTGGATAAAAAATTTTCAGTGTTTCTGTGGGATATTTAAAAGTCCTTATTTCTTGCCATTGCAAATGCCAGGTGCTTGTGCTTCCTTGTATTGTTGTCACCAAAACTGTTTTGATTTGTAACACTTTTTGAAGTATAGTTCTGGTGTGAAATGTGCCCCAAAACTGTGGAAACTTTACCCAGTTTAGAAAAAACTTCTATGAGTCACAAGGCAGTAATGAATCCAGCTTCTATGCTCATCACTGTAATATTCATATTATGGCTAACTGTCACAAAACATCACACAAATAAAATCCAGAAACCCCCCCAAAAGGTTCAGTCCAAGAGTTAAGTATCCTTGCTTGGGATCTTCTGTTCTGCTGCCAGTGGGTAGCAACTTGCTGGCCAGGACCTGGTGGACTCCCTAAGGGACATTGTTTAGGAGGGGGCGAGGGGTGCTGTGGAGTTCAGGGGTTATGTATCGGGGGCTCGAAGTATTTGGGGGCTGCAAAAGATAAAGGAGTGGAAGTAGTTAAGTTAGAGAGTGTGGATCATGGGGTTCAGGTTATGCCTGTGGAAAATTCTGTGGGACATGTCAGTGGGAGGTGAATCTGCAGAAAATCAGGCATGGCTTGTGCTTGCACAGCTTTATTCTATGAACCTTTCACATGGCAATGTTTTCACTTATATTGATGTGTGTTTGTGTTAAGGACAGCAAAGAGGAGCAATTGCAAGCAAAGGCAACCCTGAATGTGTCAGAACCACCCACAAAATTGCCTAAAGCCTGGGGAGGCCCAAGAGGAGATGGGTTTTGGCATCCTCACTGGCAGTGGTGGGGCAGCTGAGGAGGAGCATGGGGCAAAGGAGAGGGCTGGAGCTGTGTGGGGGCTGGTGGTGGAACCTGGAGCTGAATCTGGGACCGTGAGTCAAAGTCCCATGACTCCATTGCAAGACCATTAGTCCTTTTAAGTAGCTGCCAAGAATTAGGGCTGATGGATAGCACCAGAACAGAACTTGAATTATTCGGGGTTTTCAGCTAGAAAGCAGCATGGGGTGGAAACCAACACTGCAGTGTGTCTCACTGGCAAGCTCTGGCACAGTGAAACGTGCATGGGAAGAAAAAGTCTGGCCTGCTGCAGCTGTTGCTCTGAGTCCTGGCCACTGTTAACCCAAAAGATCTTGAGGTTTTAAAGGTCATGATGAATTTGAGTTACTGAAGCATGCATAAGAAGCTGCAGAAAGGATAAGCAAGAAGTGAAAATTGTTCATTTGTACATTTAAACTGTACAGTTAAAAAGCTTGTTGTCAAGAAACACCACTTTAAAAACAACTTTGTACTTTTTATCTGCATTTTTGTATCAGTATTAGACTTTTGGTCGTAAATAACTTAGCAGTTATTGATGCTCAGTTTATTAGCAGGAGTACTCCTAAAATTAACATTTGCTTTTTGTACTCCAATCTAAAGCATTAGTTTATAATTTGTTTTTCTACATGTAATTGAGAAAAATGCCACGTTTTTTTCCTACAATGAAATACTGGAGAAATTTCATATTCTCAGTACATGTCATTTTAATGTAAAGATTTTTGTATTCTTTGTATGTCTAATGTGAATTACTGTATATTTCAAAGTCATAGAGCCTGCAATTCTTTGAGACAGATATTGTCCCTGGAAACAATCAGAGCTGTCTTTGTGATACTCACCCCAGATTTTTTCCTTTTACTGTTTGTGCAAATACTGGTCTATTTGTGTTTTCTCTTCTTTTAGATATTTTTCTTAAAAAAAGATGCTGCTTAAGACTTTGATATATAATTTCTTTATAGATTTTTCTATCTTGTTCTATTTTTTCTGTGTTCTGTTGATTTAAGTTTTCTACGCATGTAGGCTGCTCTCTGTGTGTATACAAGTATATGTGCTCTAAATTTGAGCTTCAAATAGCCATCTTAGTGCGTCTGTGCTTTTTGCCAAGGTCTGTAAAATAATGATGCTTATTTTCTTCTACTTGTTATAGTTTTTTTAGTTTGCAAATGGTGTAAGGACTGATTGAACCTTGCTTGCATTCCTCCTGCTGTTATGTGTTTCTGTTTTAGGTAAAGGATGAGTATATTTGGAATGCTGGTGTTTCATCTGTCTCTTAATACTTTTTGGTGGGACATTTTGCATGATTCATGTGTAATGTTTGGGCAGACCTGCCAGATGTAGGGCACTGTTTGCTTGCTAGCAATGCACTGAGCAAGTAATAGTGCTTTTGCTCTGGAGTTTGAACTCCAGAGGTCTTGAGTGTGCAAATGCATGACTGAGGAGTTGTGAGCGTGCTATGAGCAGTGGAACATGATTAAAGACAGCTTCTCGGGAGCAAAAGTGTGAGCGAGGTTAGAGCCTAGACCTTTTCCTCAGCTCAGGCAACCTGTTGTTTACAGGAGCAAAGTGGTGGAATCACTTTGGCAAAGAGGCTGTTTGTCACAATTTTCATATTCTTTGGCTGTTTGGGCAGTATTTTTTTCTTCTGTATTTTTTCCTAAGGTATTGTTTTTGCAGACCATATTGAAAACATGCTGCTTTTTCTTTTCTAATTTGATTGTAATGAGGGCTTTGTTAATCAAAAATAAG